>JARLTB010000413.1:995000-1017500 GCA_030141615.1 Unio pictorum
CTCCAAAGCCGATAATATTAATTGATTATCATCATCCCCAGACTACAAAGCCGATCATATTAATTGATTATCATCATCCCCAGACTCCAAAGTCGATAATATTAATTGATTATCATCATCTCCAGACTCCAAAGCCGATAATATTAATTTATTATCATCATCCCCAGACTCCAAAGCCGATAATATTAATTGATTATCATCATCCCCAAACTACAAAGCCGATCATATTAGTTGATTATCATCATCCCCAGACTACAAAGTGGATAATACTAACTATCATTCATCTCCGACCCCCAATCCAAAAACTTTATATATGCCATTGCCTTCTTGAGTCGGCCGAACGTCCTGTCCATTAATACCTTACTAGTGTTACTGTATCCATCGATTAAATTTGGTAAACACAACGTATTGTTTGGTTTCGTTTTGGGTGAAATCTTTACACATTTTATGTCAGTCTTTTGACACAAAATATAAACACCCAGTCAAAATCTGTATTATTGATAACTTGCCATTAGGTGTTATCGGCAAATCTATACGATATCCTAGTACAAGATACATTAGCACTGCTAGTGATTTGCAACAATTTCTAAATTAATTCTTTCAAACGTATCAATGACTTATGTCCAATCTTATCATTTTTACTGTAGATTGAAAAACAGTTACGTCACATATTGAGTCCTCATGCAACTACCTAGGAAGAAACATAACATTACAACACAGTAGCATGGTGTCCCACCCAGTCACATTGTCCTGACATCACGCTGACCAGTCCGAACACTAACCTTTTAATACTGAGTGCTAGTAGTTGGGAAGTCTACAGTTAAAATAAAAATGGCTTGTACCAAGCAAACTGCACGTAAATCCACCGGAGGGTAAATTTTACCATTGGACTACACAGGAAAAAGTGAGGCATTTTGCAAAAAAACTACAGCCACTAAATGAATACTACAGAAAAAGAATATTAATATACTAAAATTCAAAGAAACAAGGCGGATACAACGTGAGTTGATTTCAGACGCAAAAAATAAGCAAGTAAGACGAACTAGCACGAGAAAAAATGTCGGCTAAGAGAATCATTTTACATCTACATAAGTTTTTCAAAACAAGGCGAATTGAATTAAATGGGGAAGAATATATAGAATGTAGCTACAAGCATGGGACACATGAAATTTTATTCCCAGAATTGAGTGGAGCAGGAAGGCCAAGTCCAACATCAATACTAGTACATCTAAAGATATACGATGAGAGTTTATTGGCAAATGTATACTCCATCAACTATGCAAAAAATGGCTATCACATACGCTATAGAGAAGAAACACCTATATTACCACACGGATATACTATAATTTGTGGACATAGAGCCATTATTAAGAGTCCGGATCCAATCTTGAGGAGAATTAAAAAGCAAACAGAAGAACTTCACATAACAGGTATACCGATAGAAATACCAACAGAGATTGTTGTACAACGTGTTGAAGAGAAATATGGAATAAAAGTGGAAAAACCAAGGATGGGACAAATACCAGGTTTTAACGTTTTCAATGAAACTAGGATTCTGGAAATAGAAAGAACAAAACTACCTTTAATCAAAAGAACCTGTTTCATACATGGTTTCCTAGTAACAACCTGGTATAAAGGATGTATATATCACAGGAAATGTAATAAATGTGGAGAAACGGGTCATACACCAAAGAAATGTATTAAGGGGACACCAGTAATACCAGAGACACTGGTTATGCAAATAACAACGACAAATTCAAGACAAGATAACACCAGCCAACAATTGGCAGACCATTTGACATCAGAACTGCAAGTTAGGAAACAAACAAATTCTCTAGATCACAATAAAGAAAACCAAACAACCACAAGAGTTATGAAGACAAAACAATCACAACAACAACAACAACTACCAGATCATCAGAGGGAACTTCAAGAAACTCAGAAACAATCAAAAAAGAAACATAAAGTGGATAAAAGGATTGATAGTCAAAACCCAAAAGAAAAAGAGAAAGATAGGGCAGAAAACAAAACTACCTCAGAACAAACAATAAGAATATCGGCCACAGATGAAGAACTTAAAGCTAAGACGAGCAGCGCAATTTGCAGGGTTGAAGTGGGACCAATAATTAAGAAACCTAATGCGGATACCATGAGAGAAAGTCAGAACAAAAAAGAACAAAAATCAGAACAACAAGCTAAGAGAATAAAGACAATACATATCTTAAAAGAGAACAGTGCAACAAATGAAATGGAAAACCTAGAACAAGACCTAACAGCCGAACAGATACTGGAAATGGGGAGAAAAGAGAGAAGCAAAGAAAAAAGGAGAAGACGAAGGGACGCAGACCTGTTAATGATGGAAGCATTATACCATGATGAAGAGCTAGAATAATTATTAAAAAAAAATTAAAAAAAATTAAAAAAAAATTATATATTAAGAGGGGATTAGGTAAGGATAATCCCCCTTTGATTTATCTCAAAAATATACCATATTACACAATCCAGTTATAGCATAACATCCTACTAAGATCAAATGAGAACCCTTACCTTAAAAATGGTCTGCAAAGATCAGGATAGGGAGTCCTCTCCAAAAAAAAAAAAAAAATTAATACTGAGTGCCAAGCGAGGCAGCTGTTAGTACCATTTTTGTAAGTCTTTGGTATGACTCGGCCGGGAATCGAATTGTCGACCTACCGCATTCAAGTTGGACGTTCTAACCACTAGGCCACGGGAGCGGTCAACTGTTTTGCAGGAATACGTCTCTCTGATATGTTTGTGTAACATGCAAGTAAACTGTTCATGGAATCATTTGCTCAATACAGTAATGTTCAAGTTTCGTTTTTTTTTTTCTTATAATGAATTCCAACAATTTACTACTATTAATTTAATAAACCTGACATGACGGACCTTAGTGCAAATGTTTTTAATATTTTAATAGACGTTTCGATCTTTAAAACGGTTTATGAGAATGCTAATATATTCTCTTAAAGTTATTGCATTTGGACAATTTAGAACCATATATAAGAAATGGCGGAAAACATTTTCCACAGACGAGCTGGCATGTCCGTTTCAAAAACGTCATTGATCTAAATTTTCTAACTTGGAGGCGGTATTCCATTTTTTGTTTTTGATTCGCTTGGAAATCTTGGATATATAAAACAAAAATAATAAGACGATTAATGATATGAATATATTTGAGAAGGTATTGAAACTTTTGCAAAATACAGGAGGTGACTAGATCATCTTTGTTGAATTCTCTTTACATTTGGTCACTCTTGATAAGATAGTTTCCTTATATTACTACTCATTACTTATATTACTACTCATTACTTATATTACTACTCATTACTTATATTACTACTCATTGCTTATATTACTACTCATTACTTATATTACTACTCATTACTTATATTACTACTCATTACTTATATTACTACTCATTACTTATATTACTACTCATTACTTATATTACTACTCATTACTTATATTACTACTCATTACTTATATTACTACTCATTACTTATATTACTACTCATTACTTATATTACTACTCATTACTTATATTACTACTCATTACTTATATTACTACTCATTACTTATATTACTACTCATTACTTATATTACTACTCATTACTTATATTACTACTCATTACTTATATTACTACTCATTACTTATATTACTACTCATTACTTATATTACTACTCATTACTTATATTACTACTCATTACTTATATTACTACTCATTACTTATATTACTACTCATTACTTATATTACTACTCATTACTTATATTACTACTCATTACTTATATTACTACTCATTACTTATATTACTACTCATTGCTTATATTACTACTCATTACTTATATTACTACTCATTACTTATATTACTACTCATTACTTATATTACTACTCATTACTTATATTACTACTCATTACTTATATTACTACTCATTACTTATATTACTACTCATTACTTATATTACTACTCATTACTTATATTACTACTCATTACTTATATTACTACTCATTACTTATATTACTACTCATTACTTATATTACTACTCATTACTTATATTACTACTCATTACTTATATTACTACTCATTACTTATATTACTACTCATTACTTATATTACTACTCATTACTTATATTACTACTCATTACTTATATTACTACTCATTACTTATATTACTACTCATTACTTATATTACTACTCATTACTTATATTACTACTCATTACTTATATTACTACTCATTACTTATATTACTACTCATTACTTATATTACTACTCATTACTTATATTACTACTCATTACTTATATTACTACTCATTACTTATATTACTACTCATTGCTTATATTACTACTCATTGCTTATATTACTACTCATTACTTATATTACTACTCATTACTTATATTACTACTCATTACTTATATTACTACTCATTACTTATATTACTACTCATTACTTATATTACTACTCATTATTTATATTACTACTCATTACTTATATTACTACTCATTACTTATATTACTACTCATTACTTATATTACTACTCATTACTTATATTACTACTCATTACTTATATTACTACTCATTACTTATATTACTACTCATTACTTATATTACTACTCATTACTTATATTACTACTCATTGCTTATATTACTACTCATTACTTATATTACTACTCATTACTTATATTACTACTCATTACTTATATTACTACTCATTACTTATATTACTACTCATTACTTATATTACTACTCATTACTTATATTACTACTCATTACTTATATTACTACTCATTACTTATATTACTACTCATTCAGTTACTGATGAAAAGAACAAAGTAGTGCAAGTAAACATTGTCCAGGTGAAACTTAAATAGGCAATTATTTATAATAAATTTAAATAGACAATTATTTATAATAAATTTAAATAGGCAATTATTTATAATAAGCTTAAATAGGCAATTATTTATAATAAACTGAAATAGGCAATTATTTGAAATAAACTTAAATAGGCAATTATTTATAATAAACTTAAATAGGCAATTATTTAAAATAAACTTAAATAGGCAATTATTTATAATAACTTAAATAGGCAATTATTTAAAATAAACTTAAATAGGCAATTATTTATAATAACTTAAATATGCAATTATTTATAATAAACTTAAATAGGCAATTATTTATAATAAACTTAAATAGGCAATTATTTATGATAAACTTAAATAGGCAATTATTTATAATAAACTTAAATAGGCAATTATTTATAATAAACTTAAATAGGCAATTATTTATGATAAACTTAAATAGGCAATTATTTATAATAAACTTAAATAGGCAATTATTTATAATAAACTTTCATTTGTTGACTCATCATCCAATTATTTCACCATAGCAATCATTAAAATTTCATTGTGAACAAAACAAGAACGTCAAAACGTAGGTGCTTAAAACAACGTGTGTTTGCCTGAGATTGCAGAAAATAACACGTTCTTCTGTAGCGTAATTAATACTTTACTATATTTTAGTGTCAAAACATCAGAATGGTAAAATAATGATGACTTTGAAGAGAGTAAACAAATACATAGATGATAAGATTTGCTTTTAATTTCTTTCATGATTGAAATTTTCAACAACGGCATATTTGTAGCTGCAAAACAAATGATCTGGTAGATCCAGTGGTTGTCATAATTGCTATTTTGTCCAACCTGAGGCGACTTCAACTTTCATCGAAATAATAAAGCAAGAAAAACTAAGCAGAAGATTATATTAGCCTGAGTCCGGATCATACTCAAGCTGCTAATGGTGTTATCGTGCTTAGGCGAAACCTTGGACGCCAATTTGACGTCATTAATCCAGTTATCGATCACATTTTCCAGTACCCTTAATGGCATGGGGCCACTGCTGAGAATGACGTAATGGAATTCGGGCAAATCGAAAAGTGCACCTGTAATAAAAGTTTGCAAACATTAAGAAGCCCCCACATTGAACAAATATGAGACATTTCTGCATTGTATTTCGAGGCATATCATTTTAATCGGATATCTTTATTCTAATCCTAAGGAAAGACATATTAGACAGATAAAACAAAGGCCCTTCAAACATGTCTTGGTACTTTGTTTAACCGGAAGTGTATGGCTAATCAGTCATTCGAGAAATGCTTCCTTGTAAATATTTGATTTGTTTTGAATGCCCAACGTGAAATGTTCTGCTCCTCTTTGGCAATATTTGTTTATTCTTCATGCTAAATCATCTGCATTTAAAAGGACGTTTTAAAGATCTGACAGTTGTTTTTGTTTTGTTTTAAATTTTTCTGCATTCCAAGTTTGGGCTTTTTGACATGTGTGACCTTTCGTTATTTCATTCCATAGTGTATGTGTTCACCTTCCGTTCAGCTTATCAACATAATATTGAAAAGATAAGATAAATATCAGCAAAGATAAACATTTAGGCACTTTTTAATGTCTTTCTTAATGATGGACATCTCCATTAATTATTTGCGCAATTTTAAATGATGAAAAAAAAATGTGTATCATTTTTTGTCATGTAACTGTATATTTAGTTATTATTAGGGATGGATACAAATACCTAACACAGTTTATGTTTATATTTTAAAACTCATCAGGTTTAAAATAAATTTAATCATGTGACAGTTTCATAAAATAAAGATGTTCCACCCACTGTCTGATAGAAATTGAACCACGTTGTTCTACGTGGTAGGCAGGCGCATTACTATGCGAGTTAGTGATTTTATTCTGGTCCTCACGCTTCATTACATTACACCCTATCTTACATCACTGCAGTAACAAGATAAGACTAAATTAATGTTTTATAATATTACATCGATCTTATCATTATTCTTCGGGCATCTACTGCTTTACACCTGACAGATACATTGTCTCTACTCCAACTTTGTATATTGGAACATGCGTCCAGATACGTTTTATGGATTTATGGACACATTTGATACAGATTAGCTATGGCAGGTACAGTACTATCTCAAGGTGTATGATATATGTCAAAATGTCCAAAAAGTGTTAATTCTACAAGGACGTCAAAGATGTTTTCAATGTCATGAATAACTCGAGGTTCTTGGCCTAAGTATGTTTAATCACCAAAACAAAGAAAACAAGTGCTAATCCATACCCAGTTCTTTGGCTGCCTTCTGTCGCAATTCTTTTATCTTAAGTTCCCCCATCTTATATCCACATGCCTGCCCTGGCCAGGTGATATAGCGGTCAATTTCTATCACAGCACCTTCCCTCGTCGAAGCTGTGTAGTTGAGAAGATATTCAATCGCTCTGTCTCGGTCCCATCTTGAATAAAATATACGTGTCGAGGTGTGAATACAGGAATGTTATTTCGCACGTTCATATATATATATGCACAAATATATCAGACATTATCATTTCTAGCATGCACCCTTGCTTTCTCCTTAACATGTAATATTTATTGCATTAAGATGTGCGTAAGGGTGTGGTCTATGTCCGTGAATACGAGTGATTGAAGCTATTGGACGTCGAAGAGAGTAGACGTGTTTTTCTGCGCTTGAAAATCAACTGTGAAAACTGCTAGGAAATCCACAGTGAAAATTTGGTATTATTTTCTCAAATTCAATATTGGATTAAACTTGGATTAACGTAATAACGCCAGGTAATTTTGCACGTTGTGAGCTGTTCGCATACAAGTGAACAGTACTCTCAGTACTGTGCTTATGCACATTACTAAAGTTGTCACTTTTTTCAATTTTGTATACACTTTTTGGCTTAGCTCAATCCTTTTTTTTTCTGCACCCATTGTGTTAGTTTAATTTATTGCACTTTTTCTTTATTGTTAAGAAATTTTTATAATCAATTTAAAACCCTGACTGACATCTGCTGACAAACAGTGAAAATGGCACAACAATCACTTAAGATTGACCCATACAGACACAAGATATCAGACGTTTTCCTAACAAGAGTTGAAGGTGAACCAGGGCACAAAAAAGTACTCATTTTCCATACGGACGGATGCCAAACCTTGGATTTTGGAGACACCACCACTTTCCCACGTCAGACCGAAGTCCTCACGGAAATGGGAATATTAGGCATCAAGATTGCTGACATTGACGCTCTGCAATATGGAGGGCGAAATAAGTACGTATTGTATCCGAAAAGTGAAAGGCCCTTGCTGACACAGACAGAACTCCAATTATGCGGTCAAAGGGTTAAAATATACAACACAGAACCCATCGTGAGGGATATTGAGCCAAAACCGATAGATCTAGTCATATCAGGCCTCCCTCATGAAATATCGACAGATGCGGTCGCAGATAAATTGGAAGTAATCCATAGAATACATATAGGAGAAAGGAAACACGCAGCATGTTATGGACATATGGAAGTAAAAAACGGAGAAAGACTATTAAAAATCAGAGAGGAAGAGGCTAAGCATGTGCCGGCATACCTCTATGTTATGGGATTCCTTGTTCGCACGTGGTATAGAGGGTGCGAAAGGGACAGACCATGCCCAAGATGTAAGGTGGTAGGGCATGGCGTTAAAAAATGCAAAGAACCCGCAAAACAGCATGACCCAAATACGTATGCGGCCAAATTGGCAAATAGCACAGACGAAGAGCAGCAACCTCAACAACAACAAGAACAACAACCACAAAATCCTGTTGAACAACCCATGACAGAGGAGATTCAAATAGAAAGGAGAGAAGAAGAAATACCCCTGGAAGACAATTTCCGAACTCCTACCAAAACCGCCAGGAGAGAAATTCCAAAAGCACCGTTAAAGACGAATAACAAGTTTGAATGTCTCTCAATTGAAGACGAAGCAGAAGTACAAGACGAAGGGTTTCAACCATTAGAAACCACAATGGAAGAAGGTGTTGTAACACCCCAAGCGTCAACTCCAATCTCACCAATGCCACCACATAGGAAAAGAAAGAATAATACACTAACAACCTCATCAACGAGCGATGATCCAAATACAGTCACAGAAATGCCGCGGCTGCGGCAAAATCTGAAGAGACTGAACGCACAAAAACGGAGAAACAGACTACGGAAACAGGCAATAGAGGAAATAGGGGATCACTATGCATCGTCATCGTCAGGAGACCATGAATATCTTGACTTGACTCCTGCAACTCAAAGCCCTAAAACAGAACCGGAACAAGAATATTCAGAACTGACCTCGCCAACTCAAACCTCAAACTCGGAACACGAAAACATGGATTCAACTCAAAGCGAAATCGTAGAAACTGACATGACAGGACAACCTACAAACGCACTAGGAATAAGCCTAAAAGACACATATAACATTACAGGGACTGACGAGGGGCCAATGCCCCAAAGGAATAAATTGACTATATAACAATATTGAATATTAACACTTAGAACAAAATTTACACAAAAAAAATCTACAATTAGCCACCTGGACAACCAAAAATGGATGAACTTAACTTCCATATCGCATCAATAAACACAAATGGATTAGATTATAAAATTACACAACTGATAAAATTAAAACAGGACATTATACTAATACAAGAAACACACAACAAACTTACACATACAATGATACAAGAAATAGAATCCAAAATGAAGGCTACAGTTGTAACCAGTGAAGCAAAACCAAATGATATTAGGGCGGGGTGGCAATGATAATAAGAAACAAAAGTAGACAAAATTGGGAAATAATACCAGAGGATATTAATTTAAGGGGACGGGTAAATCATATAAAATTAAATAAATTGCACATTCTAAACATATACGCCCCGGCGACTAGAGAAAGTCATTATGATTTCATAAGAGATCTAAATAAATATCTAAAAACCTATATAGCAGAACACCTAATTATAGGGGGGATTTTAATTGGGTTGGAGATAATAAAGATCGCATCGGCAATCTGACAACCAAAGATCTATCATCTTTTGGCATTATGGGTAGACTGATTAAACAATATAAATTCACAGATGTGTATATACTTTTGAACTTACCAAGAACGGAATATACACATGACTATGTTAAATTAGGAATAAATAAATCAAGCAGAATAGATAAATTTTATGTGACTGATTTTGACTATAAAATATATAAAAATGCAAAAATATTAGATTTCAAAATTTCGGACCATAAACTAATAACTTTGGAAATAGTGATAAAAAATAGCAGGTGGGGCTCTGGTGAATGGAGGTTAAATAACTCAATACTAAACGACGAACAATTAATAAATGAAATAAAAATGGAAATCCCTAAAATATTCACAAATGAAGAGGGAAAAATATATCTGATATTGCTACTGATTGGGATAAGTTTAAAATAAAAGTTAAACAGATAGCGGTATATCACTCAACTAAACGTAAACGGATTCAAAAAATACAGAGGCTAGCATTAAAAAGATTGATAAATAATGACGCAACATCATTACGGGATAAAGAGAGCCACTCTATACAACTAGAAAAGCTAAGGGAACATAAAACAGGGGGATTGGAAATCAGGGTGGGAAAAGTCCACCACTTATACAAACAGGGCATAGAGCTATATAAAAGGGAAGAAAAAAGGAAAGGAGGGGAGAGGGTAATAGATGCACTAAACACGAATGGGGTTGAAATTACAACTAAAGCTGAAATTATGGAGGAAATTCATAAATATTATACAACATTATATACTTCTCAAAACATAGACATTGACACAATCATGCAATATCTAAATTCAATACAATGCGAAATGATATCAGCGGAGCACAAGAAACGGTGCGATGATCTCATTTCTGTGGAGGAAGTCAAAACCACAATAAAAGAACTTGCAAAAGGTAAATCACCAGGCAGAGATGGCCTCACTGCGGAATTCTATAAGAAATTCCAAAGTGAGGTGGTACCAATTTTAGAAACCTTATTTAACATAATCTTACTAAAAATGACAAAATGACCAAATCAATGCGGGAGGGTCTGATTACTTTAACATACAAAGGGAAAGGAGACAAAACTGACTTAAAAAACTGGAGGCCCATCTCCCTCCTAAACAGGGATTACAAAATACTGAGTAGAATTTTGGCTAATAGGATTAAGCACGGAATAAACACCATAGTAAACACTAATCAAACATGCGGGGGGTAAAAATAGAAGCATACATAACAATATACTTAACATTAGGACAATAATAGATTTTATAAATACAACAAACTCGAAATGTGCTATGGTACTTTTCGATCAGGAGAAAGCTTTTGACAGATTAGAACACAATTATACACAAAAAGTACTGGAGAAATTTGGCTTTGGAAATAACTTCCTGAATTGGACTAAAATAATGTACAACGAAATAACTGCAAAGGTACAAGTAAATGGGGCGAAAACCCAAAAAATTGAAATACAACGATCAGTGAGGCAAGGTTGCCCACTATCCATACTATTATATGTAATAGCAATTGAATATCTGAGTATAAAGATCAGAAACAATAATAATATCAAAGGAATTAAAATTCCTAACTTAAAAGAGGAATTTAAGATGCTACAACACGCTGATGATTGTACTAACTTTATCAATGATCCAAATTCCTTTAAACATCTACAAAAGGAATATGAGGCTTTTGGGAAAGCATCGGGATCGAAAATAAATCACGACAAAACGGAAATATTGAAAATAGGAAACCGGAGGGGAAACCACCCTGGTTTGCCCCCACACCTAATTAAAAACAGAGTGAAAGCCCTGGGGATATTCTTCGGGGCAAATGAGGAGAAGGAAAACTGTTTAAAAGTTAAAAAGAAAATAAAAGAAGTAATAAATATCTGGGCACTCCAGCCACTTAGTCTAATAGAACGTTCACAGGTTGCAATAACATATATGTATTCAAATTTGACATACTTAATAAACACTGTGGACATTAACAATAAAACACTAGCTACAATTGATAATGATATAGTAGACTACATCTGGAATTACAAAACACATTATATAAATAAGGAAACTCTATATAGATCTAAACTCAAGGGGGGATTAGCCTTACCTAGTCCCCCCTTAATAAAATTAAAAAAATATATTAAATAGGTTAAAAAGATTAAGCAATATACCACATGTACCATGGGAGGCACTATACATTTTCTGGCTAGGTTTTGGAATGAGAAACAAACAAGACATATACACAAACAACAAACCAGTGAAAAAAATAGACGCACCACATTTATATAGGGGGATTAAAGAAATTTTATATAGGTATAGGGACAATAAAGAATTATGGGCACTGAAAATTGACAAAACATCTGACTGGCTTTAAGAACTAAATTCCATCCAAAATAAATCTAAGGTACAATTACAATACCCATCTGTTAACTGGGACAGAGTTTGGAGGCATTGGTTCGGCATTAACTCGTTTAAGGTACAAAGTATCATGTACACGTACCTCCACAACGCATGGCTAACAGGCGAAGTGGCAATTAAACGAAGATTAATAAGGACCCCTGTTAGTTGCCCTCTATGCAAAAATGCCCCGTATACAAAAGACCACACAATTACAGAATGTGACAAAACAAAGGAAGAAAGGATCAAATTAATAACTGAAATAATGAAGGTAGACAAATACAACAGACGTCAATTACTCTTCCTAGACGGAAACTTTAGTAAACAATTAGTTCGACAAATAACGGACTTTATAACGAATACTCTTATAAGACGTGGTTCAATAATGAAGGTTAAAGAAAAATTTTTAAAGCTAAAATAATTTGAATTAATTTATTTTTTTAAAATTTACTTATTAAAAAAAATAAAAAAAATAAAAAATAAAAATAAACTTTATATATATGAATAACATTATTGTGAGGGGGAAGTACATATGAGGACGCCATAAGGCTAGATCACAGGGCGCTACGCGAAGTGAGCAGGCCTGTGGAAGAGTTTGGAAAACACCACCCAAATATTTAAAAATTTATTTTGTTTAAAATGTTCTTTTCATGTTCTTTAAATGCACATGATCTCTTCTCTGGATTCTAAATCCATGCTTTATCTGTCATGGCTATCTCCCGAAATAGTCATGACTCCCACTTAAGGGAACTTAAACAACTTTGGACTTTTTCTTGAATTTAATTATAATAAATAAGTAAAGGCCGGACAAATTGAGACAGGAGCTGTACAACCAAATAAATTCGTACAGATCCTGGCTCAAGGAAGACGGACCTAAGGAAATAAATATTGCTAGATAAATTGAAGAACACTAAATAATTAAATAAATACACTTCAATTTATACAAAATTCTAAATTAAACGTATAATAAACTTAAACTTAATACCAAAAATAAAAAATGTCTTCCTTTTGTGCAAGACATAAAGTAAGACAACTGGTACAAATTTGAAAGAAATGGCTTTCCTTTACACAAAGACAAGGTATGACCTTATATAGCAAACAGACAAATAGCAACAAAACACCAATAGCAAACACAAGGAAATAAGGGACCTCTAGCCATGGTCAAAACAAATAATAAAAGTAGACTACTAGTGTGGGTAGATCAATTCCCACGTAGTAAGGATCTACGCAAGTAACACTAGGGAAACTTAAAAACCCCAAATCAAATATATAACCCCGATGGGGAAAAATTAAATGGGAATTTAAATCAAAATAAAAAACAACAAACAACATACTTGGGGGAACACAAACACACATACAAACTTTTTTACTTTTTTTTTATTGGGAGAAGGGGGCATCTGTCTTGTGCCCCCAAAAGAAAAAAAGGAATATTTAGAACAAGTGACGATAGTAAGATATTTTAATTAAACTAATGGGTATATATGCGTGTTCTCCAACACTATAATAAAGACTATTGCTCATAGCATGTGTGACTTACCCGTAGTAGTGTAATCCGGTGTCAATAACAAGTCTGCAGGCCCGGAATATTTCATCACTGTATCGTCCCATTCTACAAGTATTATATATATATATATATATATATATATATATATATATATATATATATATATATATATATAATTTTGACAATATTTCAGTACATAATATCTAAGGTGAATGTCTTCTCAAATCATTAAAATAAAATTCGAAATCTAGTATGGCATTTTAATCTAAGATCTAATTATGATGTGTGAGTTTAATCTATCGTACACTTTATAATATTTGTTCTTACAATGAAAAGTATCTAAGATATTCGTTTCGTTAATCTAATGATTTATGCATATATTGATTGTAGAAATAGAATGGTAACGGAATTGTTGTTGATAAATATCACAAAGTGACCTGTGAGATACTACTAGTTGCTTTAGATTAACGTGTTTATTAAGTAGGAATACAAAAATCTGCCAAAAGTGACTATTAAACTTTTAGTCTGGAGTGTGAGTAAAGCAAGCCTCTTCGAAGGAAGATACGAAATAAACTCATAGATCTGTGAGATATAATTAAAACTCTTTAGGGTAATACCACGGACATGAGCAAAATGAAAAATAATTAAACGATGTTGAATACGAAAATCGATCAACCGAGTGCTACATGTGACAACTATACCACTATTACGAATACTTTTAACAACTATAACACTATTAATAATAACTTAAAGAATGACATGTGACAATGTTACCGCTAAACTTAGTACTAATAATTTAAAGATTGTCATGTGACAACTAAAAACATTATTACTAATATTTTAAAGGCTGATATGTGACAACTAAAAACAAGCAGTGTTGATAGATAACGAATGAAGATTCTACTCTTTCTTACAAAATGTAGAAGGAAAAAAATCGAAGATGAACCGACATACGAATTAAGCAAAACACTAAATAAAGAAGAGATTGAATGATATACGGATTAATCAAAACACTGATCATAGAAGAGATTGAATGACATACAGATTAATCAAAACACTGAACATATAAGAGATTGAATGATATACGGATTAATCAAAACACTGAACATAGAAGAGATTGAATGATATACGGATTAATCAAAACACTGATCATAGAAGAGATTGAATGACATACAGATTAATCAAAACACTGAACATATAAGAGATTGAATGACATACGGATTAATCAAAACACTGAACATATAAGAGATTGAATGATATACGGATTAATCAAAACACTGATCATAGAAGAGATTGAATGACATACAGATTAATCAAAACACTGAACATAGAAGAGATTGAATGACATACAGATTAAGCAAAACACTGAACATAGAAGAGATTGAATGATATACAGATTAAGCAAAACACTGAACATAGAAGAGATTGAATGACATACAGATTAAGCAAAACACTGAACATAGAAGAGATTGAATGACATACAGATTAAGCAAAACACTGAACATAGAAGAGATTGAATGATATACAGATTAAGCAAAACACTGAACATAGAAGAGATTGAATGACATACAGATTAAGCAAAACACTGAACATAGAAGAGATTGAATGACATACAGATTAAGCAAAACACTGAACATAGAAGAGATTGAATGATATACAGATTAAGCAAAACACTGAACATAGAAGAGATTGAATGACATACAGATTAAGCAAAACACTGAACATAGAAGAGATTGAATGACATACAGATTAAGCAAAACACTGAACATAGAAGAGATTGAATGACATACAGATTAAGCAAAACACTGATCATAGAAGAGATTGAATGACATACGGATTAATCAAAACACTGATCATAGAAGAGATTGAATGACATACAGATTAATCAAAACACTGAACATAGAAGAGATTGAATGACATACAGATTAAGCAAAACACTGAACATAGAAGAGATTGAATGATATACAGATTAAGCAAAACACTGAACATAGAAGAGATTGAATGACATACAGATTAAGCAAAACACTGAACATAGAAGAGATTGAATGACATACAGATTAAGCAAAACACTGAACATAGAAGAGATTGAATGATATACAGATTAAGCAAAACACTGAACATAGAAGAGATTGAATGACATACGGATTAAGCAAAACACTGAACATAGAAGAGATTGAATGACATACAGATTAAGCAAAACACTGAACATAGAAGAGGATATGGACCGATATACGTATTCAACAAAACATCGAACATATTCAAAGAAGCAAAGAGAACAATGGATCACATTTTTTCCGCAGGTTTGACAGTCAAAGGTAAAGCCTTAACAAATTAGGTTATTTATCTCTGACATTAGGACGTAGACAGTTCAGGCTTAACTTACTTAACGGCATTTCACAATCTCTTATCTTACATGTGCAGCACCAACAATATATATATATATATATATATATATATATATATATATATATATATATATATATATATATATATATATATATATATACATATACATATATACATACATACATATACACACACACACATACATATATATATATATATATATATATATATATATATATATATATATATATATATATATATATATTGTGTGTGTGTGTGTGTGTGTGTATGTGTGTATTTCACTTTTGGTACACGAACTATGTCATTTGACGACGAATGTCTTAATAGACACTTGAAGGTATAAATAAAGATAAATTGGGACAATTAATTCATTCAAAGTTACTATTATTGTTCTTTTTTTGTATCCGGTTGCAGTTGTATTTAATTTCCTTACATTTATGTTGTTAGGAACGTTTATTTAAAATATATTTATTGTAATTCCAAATTACTCCCCCGACGATCTGGACTAAATATACATGTTAAGAGTACCGTGAATTCATTCAAAGGCCATTGTGACACATTAAGACTCTTCCTACCTAAAACATTCAGAATCCGGAATGCATTCCAAACACTTCATTCCTTTTGGACCTTTCACATGACGTTTTTGATTATAATCGACGTAATTCAAAATTAATTTAGTTTGACTTCAAGTTTCATTTAATAGCCTAAAGATATAAAGTATTCTTAAAGTTTTACAAATATTGATGGTGTTGCTTCTTTGTGTTACAAATATTGATGGTGTTGCTTCTTTGTGTGACTCGGTTAAAAACATAGGGTTGTAACAATATACTGACTTCTTCATTGTACTACATTGACTAAAACGAACAGGAATAGTACCCAAGCAATCCATGTAAAAGGAAGAACACTAAATAATATTTATTTATTGTATAACGTTTCGATGCATTTTCGTAGGCGTGGAAGAAGCAAATGCGGCGAATATTGTAATCGGTTATATTCTAATCACAGTGAGGGATATAAACCCAACGCTTATTATGAAAAACAAAGTTTCATAAATCTTTGAGACACGTGCACAAATAGCTTACAGTTCAAAGTCATCTCTGTATATGCCCATTTCCTCTCCGAGATATTCAGCATATAAGGCCCAGCCCCTGAAATAAAGCAACATGACTATAATAACATGTTCTTCAAGAAACTTTTTAAAAAAAATGCAAACGACATAGTAGAATGTATGTATGTATGTATGTATGTATGTATGTATGTATGTATGTATGTATGTATGTATGTATGTATGTATGTATGTATGTATGTATGTATGTATGTATGTATGTATGTATGTGTGTATGTATGTATGTATATATAGTAGTATAATGTGGCCCATATCGTCATGATAGAGAATCCTCAGTGAAGTTATAGCTTGATTTTGCCGTAATCTTCATGGCACTTTGGCGACACCTTACTAAATGATGTGCTAAATCGGAATTTGTACCACCATCTTGTGGGTTTATAGTGGTAAGGTTGGAAATCGTAGTCACGAACATGTTCAGAGGATTAACATTATGGATCATATAAAAGTCAAGACGGAAAATCTTATGTTACAAATTTGTCCATAGATTCTAAGTGATAGGTATGCCTATAGGGAAATACAACACTGTGACAGGACGAGCATGTTAGGAAGGAAATGTAATATGTGACGTCAGTATGGAAATCGAAGATTCTCACTACAACAATAGCTACATATGTTAAGTACGAATGAACAAAAGAAAGCATACAACCATTCGCTCGTAATTGGTCTGATATGCTTTTTAGTTTGAAATATTAGAGAGTCAGCATGATAATGAGGATACAATTTCACCGGTGTTACAGTGACCTACGTTACACTGACCGACGTTACACTGACAGACGTTTTACACGATTGACAATCTATTTATTACAAAATGTTTTTATCATACTATAAACGTGTCATAAGCATAACAATTGCCAATAAGTTACGTAAAGAAAATGTAACTGCTATGAACTGCTACTAGGAAATTTGGTTTAATTCATAGCATAAGCACATTTACTAACAAGCACACTGTACTTGATGTAAAGCTTCGGTCAGTCTAGGGCCGGTAAAATTTGCTTACAACTGATGAATGAGTATTGGCCAGAGACTAGATTATTGTTGTGTGTGTGTGTGTGTGTGTGTGAGATTTGGTTTTATAACGAAGCTATAAAACTTGTTCAGTCATATCGCTACGATATATACAGTATGGAAGTTTATAGTGATGTCTAGCACTGGGGCATCATGCCGTTGACATGTAGCACGTTGCCCCACCCAGTAACATTATCCTGACACCAGGCCCACCAGTCCTAACACTAACCTCTTACTGATGAAAGCCAAGCGAGGCATCTTCTAGTACCATTTTTGTAAGTGTTTGGTATCCCAGGACCTTCCGCTTCTTCTTGGTAATAAACAAACTGGCACAAAAAAAATACTCAAGACAACAAAACTGTGAGCAAATCATTGTTATTTAAACGTCCTGTATGTACCATATGCAGCATGTCTTTAATGTCCATTAGAAAACATATAATCTTCACATTTCACGGCATAAAGAATCAATACGTTACAATGTTATGTTTCTCGATTATTGGGTCCATAATGTAACTTCTATGGACATTTTGTAACATAGCATTTTCCATCGTGGCTCAAAAAATCCAGTAGGTAGAAGACACCTGACTTTCGTGTTGTTCGGCACAGCAGGTAATATTTAGTATCGTTAAAATTAAATTGAACTGCCTTCCCAAGGACATGCCACAATAATTATTCTCGCTTGACCATTTTGTAGGATTTAAACCCGTACATTTTAGTCGCAAATCTTCCACGGTGACAGGTTAAACACTGTGGCACCAGCCCTCTTTATTTTCCACTTACACTGTGCAAGATGGCGCTCCAGGCCTGTTCTATATCCCCGGGCAAACAGGGGAAGGTATGAGAACAATAATTATGTGCGTATGTAATGGGGGGGGGGGGAAGGTAACGGCATATTAGTGATGTCCTGGCAACGTAATTGTTGTTTAAAAACATGTCAATAATTATAGGACGAGGAATCCGTCCAAATGCCTGTAAATTTGAAGTCATTAAACTTCAAATTCAGCACACTTAAAAAGAAACAGTTGTTAAAATATAAATGTTACACATTACTCAAATCTTTATATACATGAATACACAATGATTTTTTACCAATCATAATAAAAAAGTATAAGAAAATAAAATTAACTTTCATGATATTAAGACTAACGCTGTGATTTAAAAAAAAAATGATACAATACGATAAAATTTTAAATAAACATATAACATCTATGTGAATTCATCATACACCTTTTCAAAAGGTTGAATTCGTTCAACACCTTGACAAATGAAATAATTCATGAACCCTTTACAAAGGAGTGAACTCATGAAAACCCTTTACAAAGGAGTGAACTCATGAAAACCCTTTACAAAGGAGTGAACTCATGAAAACACTTTACAAAGGAGTGAACTCATGAAAACACTTTACAAAGGAGTGAACTCATGAAAACACTTTACAAAGGAGTGAACTCATGAAAACACTTTACAAAGGAGTGAACTCATGAAAACACTTTACAAAGGAGTGAACTCATGAAAACACTTTACAAAGGAGTGAACTCATGAAAACACTTTACAAAGGAGTGAACTCATGAAAACACTTTACAAAGGAGTGAACTCATGAAAACCCTTTACAAAGGAGTGAACTCATGAAAACACTTTACAAAGGAGTGAACTCATGAAAACACTTTACAAAGGAGTGAACTCATGAAAACACTTTACAAAGGAGTGAACTCATGAAAACACTTTACAAAGGAGTGAACTCATGAAAACACTTTACAAATGAATGAATGCATGATTCAAATTTATAAAGAGCTATATACCATATAAATCGAGTGCATTCTTGGCACACCTTTAGACACGAGTGCATTTACGACACGCCTTTACAAAAATGTGTTTTCCTGAAACACCTTTACAAAGGAGTGGCTTCATATCACACCAATACAAAGGAGTGAATTCATTACACACATTTTCTAAGGAGTGACTAATTCATAACACTTTGTAAAAAGAGTGAATTCATGACACACTTTCAAAAATAAATGAACTCGTGACATGCTTTTATAAAGGAATGTACTCACGGCAAACCTTTACAAAGTTGTAAGTTCATGACACACTTTTACAAAGTTATGAGTTCATGACACATCTTTACAAATTGTGAATTCATGACACACCTTTACAAAGTCATGAGTTCATGACGCACCTTTACAAAGTCATGAGTTCATGACACACCTTTACAAAATCATGAGTTCATGACACACCTTTACAAAGAAGTGATTTCATAGCACATGTTTCTGAAGGAGTGCTTTCATGAAGCACCTTAATAAATGAGTGAATTCACGACACACCATACCAAGAAAAGAATTCATGACACACCATTACAAAGGAGCGAAGTTATGACACACTTATAAACTGATGCATTCATGACACCTTTAAAAAAAGTCATTGCATTACACACTACTGCAAAGAAGTTTTAATGAACGAATGTGAGCAGAAATATTCTGGCAAAGGTAGATTTCTATCTTCTGAAAATACAGAATTGTTTTAGTTTTTGCTGCATGATAACTTCCGTGAAAGAGGCTATCTCTACAGGAATCAAACGTAAAACATAGAACTTTTCTCTTACGTCCACAGTTTTATGCCAGTAATATACGGAAAATATACAACTATAATGATTATGCATTCCGTGATATAACAATGCAGATTGCATGATCTTTTCTGATAAAATGTATGAAATCTGTTACAACTGTATTTAATTATAACAATATGAATACAAATATCCTTGTATCTAGTGCTTATTGTTGTTTGAATTAAGATTTGTAAGGAATTATTATAAGATACGCTGAATATTTATTTACCTCCACATAGGAATTGAAAAACGGAAAGAAGAATGGTGCACTGAAAAGTCTCCAGTTCATGTGCTTCCTGAAGAGAGGCAAATCAGACACGAGGCTGTAGCTTTCCTGTTTACAAACATGATTAATATATTCACATAAGTCAAAATAAAAGAACGTCAAGGGAAGAAGCGGCTTAGTAAGAAATTTGGAAGTTATTTCTGGGCGACTGCATGATTATCACAAACATTTTTTGTTATTACAAATTCATTATCTTTCGTAGCCTTAACTATCAACGACTATAGAGATAAAGTCAAATGAAACGAATGAAATATTTTTGGTAACGTTCTACGCGAACCTACTTAATGACATATAGATATAACACAAAAGTCTTTGAAAAGATATATTTGGAGCAAGAGGCTTAATCCAGTTAGTGACAACATATATTACTCACTCAACTTTCTGTTGTGTTAAAGGTATTATGAATACGGAGTCTCAGTTCTTATAAAGTATAAAAATAATAGAAACTCGAAACTTTTCTTTATTATATTATACAACAGTCACATGTCTATTAGGTGTAAAAGAAATAAAATTGCATTACAGTTGCGTTGCTTTACTGTAGGTTGTCTTTGTGTTGCGTTGCTTTACTGTATGTTGTCTTTGTGTTGCGTTGCTTTACTGTAAGTTTTCTTTGTGTTGCGTTGCGTTTACATTGTATAGTGTTCCGCTGCTTTGCGATGCATTAACATTGCGAGTTCTTGACGAGTAGTGTATCCCCAAGACCGTACTTGAGATACAACCATAACAATGTTTGGTGATTTACATACAGTGCTTGTGCAGAGTTACAACCGTTGCACTCATTGTATTCAGTTGAAGCTAAAACTAGCTTCGTGTTAGGTGCACAAGTTTAAATACAATTTAAACTTTGCGCATGGAAGAATGGGATTGATTGATACACTTTACAAGCTGAAATTAGTGATATTTAACATCGCGAATCTAAAAATGAAAATTTCATAATACTATGTAAACTGTATTAGCCCAGTGTCTTCTTAAGGATTATTTTGACAAGAGTTAGCAATCTTAAAAACTGATTAAACATGGGTCATGGCATAAACGTGTGCTAGAATTGTGAAAGACGTAGCAATGTGTGATAAAAACATGGATCAGGGCATAAAAACACGTGAAAGACGAAGCAATGCGTGATAAAAACATGGATCAGGGCATAAACGTGTGCTAGAATTGTGAAAGACGTAGCAATGTGTCATAAAAACATGGATCAGTGCATAAACGTGTGCTAAAATTGTGAAAGACGTAGCAATGTGTCATAAAAACATGGATCAGGGCATAAACGTGTGCTAAAATTGTGAAAGACGTAGCAATGTGTGATAAAAACATGGATCAG
>JARLTB010000413.1:1020000-1100343 GCA_030141615.1 Unio pictorum
TGAACTTGCTTCGAGATGTGTTATTGAAAGCATTAGAAGGTTGTCTGTGGTCTTGAGAATTTGTTCTTTACAAAGTATACGGATAAAGATTTAGTCATCATTTCAGCGGTATTAAACCGTACAAATCGGAAATTTTGTTAATGTCTTAATTATTTTATTGAAATAGACTATCAGGTGATACCTACCTAAATACAATTCGATACATAACATTTCCTCTGGAATAAGATATTATTGTAGCAAATATTTACTGTTTGAGTTAGAATATTCCCCACTCTTTCATCATACTTGCTATACAAAATTAAAAAAATAAAAACACCGGGAAATGGCTTTGTAGATGAGGCCGATTCTAGTAAAAAAAATCAACAATCATAGCTAGGGTTAAAACTGTAAGTAAAATCAAACCACTTTCTCGGCATCAGACATTTTCCCAATTAAAAGGCATTACTTACACCAATGGCAAGTTTGGGAGATTTTTGAAGTACTTTGGAAGCTCAGGCATGATTCGCTGAAAAATGATGTCCCGAAATCTTTGGAGAGTAGCATCCTAGAAAAAGTATATATATATATATATATATATATATATATATATATATATAAGCGCAAAACACTGACTACAAAGAGTGCAAAACTAGATTGCAACTTGACCGAGCGTCTTCGACTCTTAACGAGTATTTTTCAAAAGAGATACAAAACACAGACACGAGAAACAATTAAAACACAAATCGTTGTGTTTGCACAACTTTACATATATATATATATATATATATATATATATATATATATATATATATATATATATATATATATATATATATATAACTATGAACCAGAACAATTAATTCATTTGTAGCACACGTCATGATGTAGAGTAAAATTCACGAGATTTTTGGATAATAATTATAAATCATTGTTCTGCCCAGTAGGATAGCATTCTGGAATGGTAGAGAACATGTTTTAAAGAGTAGACTGCAGTTCTATTTTTTAAATCGTGGTCAGTGAGATACTTTATTTTTATCTACACCAGACACGATGTCAGTTGAATTAAAATTTCAGCAAGAATAACACCTTACTGAAATTGCTTGTCTCAGTGATGAGCTTTACCATGATCAGATTGATTTGGATGACTTTCTCGGGGTCATTAGTAGGTAGTGTTGTGTATTTGATTGATACCAGACAAATCTTCTGACAGACACAAACACACACACACACACACACAAACACACACACACACATTTGTCATTAAACATAAGTATAAGCAAATGCCATTTTGCCCGATGTTTTTGTATGGTGAGTTGCCAAATTAATTTAAAATAGGCAAAGCCACACGCATACCACATAACGATACGTGCTTAGTGGTGATGAACAGTATATAATAATTTTATTTGAATGTGAAGACAGATGCCTCTTTATTTTCTTTTGTCTATGGTATGATACATTCTTCTGGATTAATCAGTGCAGAATTAACTTTAAGACATAATGGTGAGAAGTATTGTGCTTGCTACGTTGAACAAGGTGTAATTTATAATTGGTTTGTGTGAATTTAGAGAAGCAACCCTTCATAACACCATGTATATTTAATGACAGAATGGAATAAGTTGCAGTGAGTGTTCATGGCATATAAATCTGCCTTGGATCTTAGCTATAAGTTTGAAATTTATCATTCTGCCTTTGGAATTATCCATAAGAGTGAAAAGTAATATTTTACGTTGTGAATGCATACATGCCAGTGAACAGTTTTGTCACTGTGACATTTAACTATTAGTCATGACATAGACGTGATGGTGAATTGTCAGCTAGCATGGTCTGGTGGTGGATAGTTATTTTACGCCGCATGGTTATCGGCGCTGAGGTTCTGAGCAACTTTGGGGTTTTAGCAGAGATGTGTTTTCATGTAAGAACCGAAATATTCACCTGAATTTTTGTAACGGTAAGTGGGGTAAGGATTAACTTTTGGTTTGGTCAATAACTTACTTTTTGAGAAGCTTTTAGCACAAGATACTTTGGTTACTGTTTGGTGCCAACAAAGTCTCAATAATAGACTACTATATCATGCATATATTAAAGAATCGGCTGGTAAAGATCTGGTTTTATTGGGGAACCTATCAAAAACTGCTCAAAGTACACAACAATTATTTTGAAGCATAGAAGCAATGTCAAAAATAGCAAAGCATTGTACGTGTGAAGTTATAGTTTCCCGATGTGTTAACATTGGGTAATTAGAGAAAAGGTTATGTGTTATTCGCACTTTTAAGAAAAAGAGAAAACATTGAATATTAAGCCACGTCAGCCGTAGATAACATTTGCGTGTAACTATGTATGTATGCATGTATGTATGTATGTATGTATGTATGTATGTATGTATGTATGTATGTATGTATGTATGTATGTATGTATGTATGCATGCATGCATGCATGCATGCATGCATGCATGCATGCATGCATGCATGCATGCATGCATGCATGTATGTATGTATGTATGTATGTATGTATGTATGTATGTATGTATGTATATATGTATGTGTGTATTTTTGCGTAAATGAGACATAACTTTCCATTATTTCTTTCTGCCTGTTACCTACCGGGTTTCTGATCAGGAAACTAGAGTTGCTCTTTACTAAGTTGAAGAAATCCCGCACACTTCCGTGGAATCCTAGTCTTCCCATAGTCTTGAATAATAAAGAAAAGTATGCAGTGGGACAAAAATAAATCTGAGAAAAAGAATTATTCAAAGGAAAAGTTTTTAACTAAAATATGTTTTTTTTACCCAATCATAATATATGAAGAAAACTACTACTACCTCGCAAATTCAGCCCTACCGGATAAAACATTTAGCTAAAATATGCTAAACATTATCTGCCCATTAAGTGACAGTCTGTCAGACTGATATCGCGTCTGTATAGGGATTGGCCCCAAATCCCGTAAAGATCTGTTACTATTGGAGCGTAATGCACGCTCTCTAATCGAAGTGTCGAAGAAAATCAGTTATTGGTGTATGGATGCCTACAATGACACAAAATGTTTTTGTGCCTTGTGCGCTTCTCTGAGATTATATTCTCCTGACTCCTTACGCCTCTAAGGTGGATGGCACTCCACCACTTGATGTGAGAACGAATGGTTCTTAAGGGTATAAGCAATACAATTCAAATGTGTAGATCATGTAACTTTGGAGAAAAACACCCGCCATCGCCGTTTCTTAATTTTGATCAGGGAATATTTCACTTCTAGCGATTCTGTTGTGATTAATGAGGTTGCCCTGAAATTTCCCATCGAAGAATTGCAACCAGGATGAGGAGACACTCATATATGTCTTTTTCCTGTATCTCCTTCTCGATCTGAGGTGTTGAGGAAATGTATAAATTCTACCATTTCAATCTATAGAATAAGCATTGATTATTCAGGCCTTTTGTGACCGGGATTGGTTAGACAAAGGTTGCGATTTTGTCATTCCATTCACCGATACGTACATCATAGGTCGATCATATCCAGTGTCTATTTATTGAAGAATAAGGGATGAAGAAAGTAATCCTTTCTGCAGAACCATGAGTATGCTAATAATAATGTAACCAGCTTAAAGCGAACAAGGGCTAAGACGTGACCTACCGTATTAAGCAAAACTAGACCGGCTAGAGCATTCTTCAACCGATGAAGTTTTTCAACTAGGTTCGGAGCCTGCTATTGCATGATTTCAAATCTCGTTCATGCGGTTCATATTCCTTATACTTAGATATTAATTCCAGCATTAGTCAACACAATCCTGAAATGGTGCGAGGTCTGCGATGTCCTTATTGACAAGGTGATTGGTAAGTCGCACTCCATCGTACACCCAGTAATTGACTGAATGTGCTTAGGTGGATGACTAACTGATACGTGCTGTATTATGACGGAAAAACTTAATATGGGCGTTGAAAGTGATACCGATTCAGTAAGAAACTTGTAGGGTCACCATGACATGATGGTAAATCTTCCCCAATCAGCCGCGAAAGAATGGAGTTTTCTCCCTGTCGGGGTCTGTGATAAAGGTGTGATAGGGAGGAAATGGCTGAAACTAAGAGGAATGGTGACATATTGAGAATTCCGTCAATCTGATCATAAGGACGAGAATTTGTGATAAAGGTTTCGAGCATATCATGGACAATAAAAAGTCTATAAAATGCGTAATCGTAGCATTGCATATCGTTCACCTGTTATTAGTTGATAACTGCTTTTTCTGCTGTAGTATGTTGTGTCCCGCTCATGTAATTCGCCGTAATACGAATAACGCCTTCTTTTATTCCGTGAACTAATGTTGTGGAGCGAACTGAATTGATTTTGTGACTTATCTGTTGTGGTCGTCAACTGTATAATCCCTTCTATATGGCATACTCCAGTCGAAAGGACAATATGTTCACTGCGTGATGGGAATGTCGACGACTCATTATGTTGAAACGGAATACTGAATGTTTGACCGATGTAACCGGTCCGTGTATCTCTTGTGGGAGAGAATACTTTCGGCTATCGGTAAGCTCTTTCCCTAGAAAGTAAGTAATAAATATAGAGTCGAATACAAACGTGGCGAGGTCTATAGGAATCTTCAGTAATAAAGAGTCATGTGATCGTGACCAATAAATATTAGGATTGTGGAAGCAATTTTAAGTGGAATCTTTTGTGGAAAATTTTATCCGATGTGATAACTGTAAATCAATCAGATGACGTAGAGAAATGCATACAGAAATCAAATCGTATTGGCAGGGTAATTTCAGTTCCAGCTTGCAAGGCAGAGTTCGACGTTTCCTGATCTACCTTCATGATAGTTAGTAAAAAAAATGGTGACACTTTCAGCACTAACGAAACGAGATCCCGTTGCTTCTAACGAGATCCCGTTAATTCTAACGAAATCCCGTTACTTCTAACGTACCGCTAAGCAGAGTTTCTTGAGTGACAGAGTCCTTTAGGCGAGTGAACAGACACCTCTTAAAATCGTAAGCCCCATGATGGACACCGTCGGCAGGTTAGATGATCCTTGTAAAATTGGTTTCAAGAAATACTTTCCTGGTTATTATAGCACTAAAGTGAGTGTCATATGCAAGTCCTGGAACTTGACAAGATCGTTTTCTTGTGATTGACAGTGTATGATCGATTAGGTAGTAGGTCATTGCGATCGGATTTTTATAGCAAAGTCTGGGTAGGGACATGGCCATTTAGCTGGTATGACGTTGTCCAGTTGCTGCGGTTGGGACGGGGTAACGTGATATGGATCCATGTAACCTATCCGCAAATCAGATATGTGAGACTAATTGATTCTTGTTGTTGTTATCTTCTCCGCTACCCTGAAACGATACTGCTCGTCGCCATGCGTGCAATCAGATATTTACGTCCTAAAAGCTTTTCTTTTACATCTGTTCATAACATGCACGTCCTACATGTATTCAAGGTAAGACAACCAGAATGACTACATATGTAGGTGGTTGTCAAACGAGTGTATCCGGTGGTACAGATATATTCACTGGAGCGTCGTTTATAGTACGTACATGTTTGAGATACTGGAAGTCAAATACTCAGTTCTTTTAACAGCTTAACTGTAGTAAAGACATCTTTTTTATTGCATATACATATAAAATTCACTCAAGCATCTCATATAGTAACATCCATGAATTTGACGACCCCGAGTTAAACATGTAAATAAACTATCTGTATATTTCGACCGGATGCGAAAGCTATACAGTAAGGTAAGCAAATTTTCTGTATTGGATTAGTGTTAGCAGACGGTGTAATGAAGCGTCGGTATTATATATATATATATATATATATATATATATATATATATATATATATATATATATATATATATATATATATATATATATATATATATATATATATATATATATATATATATATATATAAGATCAATCGTTGCGGCAATTATATGTTAAGAGTTTTCTATATCCAGTTCAGACTTGCACTTGTTTAAAACTATAATTATTGTGAAGTTTCATATTTTAACTGTGAAAGTAAGAAATAATATGAAGTGACGGCAATTATTTTTTTTTTTTTTTTTTTTATCTATTTTTTTTTGTAAAGGCCGAACGTTATCGTCTTCG
This sequence comes from Unio pictorum, assembly GCA_030141615.1. NCBI lineage: Eukaryota > Metazoa > Mollusca > Bivalvia > Unionida > Unionidae > Unio > Unio pictorum. The sequence continues at coordinate 1,026,081 of JARLTB010000413.1, forward strand.
GAAGAAAGGAAATATGGAAACAGTGGAGTGTGCTTAACTTCTGAGGTAAAGACTCTTCAAATGTGTACGTGTATGACTTCCAGAAAACTTTGTAGAGGATTTGTCTGAGATCGCTGTTAACGTGAGTGTGATGCCTGAGGGAAGCAATAAACCAATATATTCAAGGGATTTGAGGCCAATCCTTATAGCAAGGTGGATATCATTGTGCCCGATCGCCAGACAAATGGCAGATAACTTTTAGTTTTTATATGTATACGTGTTATTTGGGAGGACTACATTTGAACATTTGAGTGGTAGTAGTAGTAGTAGTAGTAGTAGTAGTAGTAGTAGTAGTAGTTCTCCTACGAAAATATGATTGGGTAACGTATATCAAGAAGAGAAATGTAACTGTACCATGAGACGAAATGCTGATTATCAAAACCGTGCAAAAGAGTCAGTTGTATTGACAGAAGAATAATGGCAACTGTTTATATTTTTATAATATTCATGTAATACGTAGCTCGTACCATTATAGTAATTAATTGAACAAAGATCATAATTTACATCTTCATGACTTACATCTTCAAGATTATAGAATCATGACTTACATCTTCAAGGTTATAGAATCATGAATTACATTTTTAAGGTTGTGCCCGTTCACAAAATATACACTAACATAAATCTAACATAAATGTTTGAAGTAATTCAAAACAACCTCATGTTTACGGTGGTTTCGAAAGATAACTGAGTAAACTCAGCAATGGGTCCTCGTTCTTTTTTATCGATAAACATATATATATATATATATATATATATATATATATATATATATATATATATATATATATATATATAGTGAATATCGTCGATTTAAATATATTGGAGAAAAGATTATGTGTACCTCAATAAATACCTCAATAAATATGCACAGAATATTGCCACCTACCTTTATCATTTCATCGTAGATACGCTTAACTTCATCCAAACCTTTCTGGTAGACTTCTTGTGGTGTATTAGGAAGGGAAGTATGCCACCTTAGCGAATCTATGTAATTTTGCGTCCCGTTCTCCCATCCAAGTATTCCCCATGTCTTCCGTGTATGTGGCATATATTCCTGAAATGATAACTAATTTTTTTAAAAATAGAATCTTATTGGTTGTCCTTGAGCATCCTTAAGGTCATATTCGTACTAGTGTTTTTGATTCAATAAAGTCATCTACAGGACTTAACTTGTTGTCCTTGAGCATCCTTAAGGTCATATTCGTGCTAGTGTTTTTGATTAAATAAAGTCATCAACAGGACTTAACTGGTTGTCCTTGAGCATCCTTAAAGTCATATTCGTACTAGTGTTTTTGATTAAATAAAGTCATCAACAGGACTTAATTGGTTGTCCTTGAGCATCCTTAAGGTCATATTCGTACTAGTGTTTTTGATTAAATAAAGTCATCAACAGGATTTAATTGGTTGTCCTTGAGCATCCTTAAGGTCATATTCGTACTAGTGTTTTTGATTAAATAAAGTCACCATCAGGACTTAAATGGTTATCCTTGAGCATCCTTAAGGTCATATTCGTACTAGTGTTTTTGATTAAATAAAGTCATCAACAGGACTTAATTGGTTGTCCTTGAGCATCCTTAAGGTCATATTCGTACTAGTGTTTTTGATTAAATAAAGTCATCAACAAGACTTAATTGGTTGTCCTTGAGCATCCTTAAGGTCATATTCGTACTAGTGTTTTTGATTAAATAAAGTCATCAACAGGACTTAATCGGTTGTCCTTGAGCATTCTAAAGGTCATATTCGTACTAGTGTTTTTGATTAAATAAAGTCATCAACAGGACTTAATTGGTTGTCCTTGAGCATCCTTAAGGTCATATTCGTACTATTGTTTTTGATTAAATAAAGTCATCAACAGGACTTAATTGGTTGTCCCTAAACTTCCTTAAGGCCATATTCGTACTAGTGTTTTCGATTAAATAAAGTCATCAACAGAATTTCAGTTTGAATCATATGACAGGTAGTTCATCGCAATAACTACAAGTCAGAGTAAGTTAAATTGAATTAATCTGTATTATGAAAGGTCAAAGGTCAAACTGGCACAATTATGATAATTTTTACCATCGGAATTTTGTTTCTATGACCCGAACTTTATATCCTTAACTCTCATTTGTATAAGCCAATAGATAAAGGCTCAAGTAAGTTATAATCGGTCTGTTATCGGTCTGTAAAAGTCCAAAGCGGACTGTTGTTAAAATCATTGGATATTTAATAATTAAGAAAAGGCATAATTTTGTTTAAAACAAAACGACTAATGGTAATATTGGATGTTATCCGATTAGAAGTTATCTTTGACGAAATGCGCTACACGGCAGAGAGGACGCTCTGATCACTCTTTCTAGTCCTTAGCTGCGGAACGTACAGTTTATAAAACAGCGTATAACGATTGCTTGAAAAGGCTGGCTAAAATTCGGAGGTCATGATCTCGGTTCCAACTTAACTGACACAAATATGTTTGAGTGTGAAGTGACGTTATTTAATATGGATAAAACTGCTTTAAAAGTCAGACGTTATTTAATATGGATATTTTAAAAGTCAGACGTTATTTAATATGGATAAAACTGCTTTAAAAGTCAGACGTTATTTAATATGGATAAAACTGCTTTAAAAGTCAGACGCATTTTCATCACATCAATACTCACTTTCTGAATGAACGACTTTACGTCTTTCAATTTCTGAATCAAGTTCTTAATCGCTTGCCTCATACGTTCTGTCATATTCTTCCTGTAATAAAATTTGACGTTAATTAAAACTGAAATACATGTTCGTTAATCATTTACGTGGAAAGAATGACACACAAATAAATACAAAAGCATTGTATGCATTTAATATTTATCTGTGATATTAGTAAAGAAGTTAAAACTACAAATCTCGAATCATAATACGAAAAGATGAAACTGTGACATTTAAAAATTATGTTTGATATTTAAAGTAGTTTAAATATAATAAACAATTCATACAAGGTGCTTCCAAGGATAATTGCTGCTTTGTCCTCCAAAAACGGTCCAAGTAAGGGAAATGATGATTCCTTGGACGTGAGTTCATCAATTTGTTTTGGAATTCGATCCTGAAATTTATAAATATTGTAACATGCTTTAAATTTAAATATTAAATCTAGTTAGACAAAGTTATTGAATAAATGTACATCATTTTTATTTAGGACCATTACTACGAATGGTGTCATACTTTTAAATAGAATCATTAGTGACACTTTTTGTTTCTTTGGGTTTCTCTTTTACGACCCTAAGCCAATATTGAAGTGTTCTAACCATAGCAAATTTTTTTTTCAAACTGGTTATTATATAATTCCAGAATTAAATCCTAGGAGACTTCTTCCCCAAATTATATCACTGAACAATGGCTTGGGATACATTATTTGGCCAAAGCCATATTCAGAAGGAATTGAAAACTGGATTTAACGTTCATGCCTCGAGTGTATTTCTACAAAAAAAATATAAACACGTGAATTCTAAAGTATATATATATATATATATATATATATATATATATATATATATATATATATACACAATTATAATGCACACAGTGAGGCACACTTGTTTTCAAGTCAGTTATAATGTGTATATTAGGTACCATTGGTATGTGAAATAGGAATTTATAATGTAGTTTATGGACCTGAAACAGGAATATATAATGTAGTTTATGGACCTGAAATAGGAATTTATAATGTAATTTATGGACCTGAAAAAGGAATTTATAATGTAATTTATGGACCAGAAAAAGGAATTTATAATGAAGTCGATGGACCTGAAATAGGAATTTATAATGTAGTCGATGGACATGAAATAGGAATTTATAATGAAGTCGATGGACCTGAAATAGGAATTTATAATGAAGTCGATGGACCGGAAATAGGAATTTATAATGTAGTCGATGGACCTGAAATAGGAATTTATAATGTAGTTTATGGACCTGAAATAGGATTTTATAATGTTGTTTATGGATCTGAAATAGTAATTTATAATGTAGTTATGGATGTGAAATAGGAATTTATAATGTAGTTTATGGACCTGAAATAGGAATTTATAATGTAGTTTATGGACCTGAAATAAGATTTTAGAATGTAGTTTATGGATCTAAAAAAGAAATTTATAATGTAGTTTTTGGACCTGAAATAGGAATTTATAATGTAGTTTATGGACCTGAAATAGAAATATATAATGAAGTCGATGGACCTGAAATAGGAATTTATAATGTAGTCGATGGACATGAAATAGGAATTTATAATCAAGTCGATGGACCTGAAATAGGAATTTATAATGAAGTCGATGGACCTGAAACAGGAATTTATAATGTTATCGATGAACCTGAAATAGGAATTTATAATGTAGTTTATGGACCAGAAATAGGAATTTATAATGTAGTCGATTGACCTGAAATAGTAATTTATAATGTAGTTTATGGAACAGAAAAAGGAATTTATAATGTAGTTTATGGAACTGAAATAGGAATTTATAATGTAGTTTATGGACCTGAAATAGGAATTTATAATGTAGTTTATTGACCTGAAATATGAATTTATAATGTAGTTTATGGACCTGAAATAGGAATTTATAATGTAGTCGATGGACTTGAAAAAGGAATTTATAATGTCGTCGACGGACCTGAAATAGGAATTTATAATGTCGTCGATGGACCTGAAATAGGAATTTATAATGAAGTCGATGAACCAGAAATAGGAATTTATAATGTAGTCGATGGACCTGAAATAGGAATTTATAATGTAGTTTATGGACCTGAAATAGGATTTTATAATGTTGTTTATGGATCTGAAATAGTAATTTATAATGTAGTTATGGATCTGAAATAGGAATTTATAATGTAGTTTATGGACCTGAAATAGGAATTTATAATGTAGTTTATGGACCTGAAATAAGATTTTAGAATGTAGTTTATGGATCTGAAATAGGAATTTATAATGCAGTTTATGGATCTGAAATAGGAATTTATAATGTAGTTTATGGACCTGAAAAAGGAATTTATAATGTAGTTTATGGACCTGAAATAGGAATTTATAATGTAGTTGATGGACCTGAAATAGGAATTTATAATGTAGTCGATGGACCTGAAATAGGAATTTATAATGTAGTTTATGGACCTGAAATAGGAATTTATAATGTAGTTTATGAACCTGAAATAGGAATTTATAATGAAGTCGATGGACCTGAAATAGGAATTTATAATGTAGTCGCTGGACATGAAATAGGAATTTATAATGAAGTCGATGGACCTGAAATAGGAATTTATAATGAAGTCGATGGACCTGAATTAGGAATTTATAATGTAGTCGATGAACCTGAAATAGGAATTTATAATGTAGTTTATGGACCTGAAATAGGAATTTATAATGTAGTTTATGGAACTGAAAAAGGAATTTATAATTTAGTTTATGGAACTGAAGTAGGAATTTATAATGAAGTCGATGGACCTGAAATAGGAATTTATAATGAAGTCGACGGACCTGAAATAGGAATTTATAATGAAGTCGATGGACCTGAAATATGAATTTATAATGAAGTCGATGGACCTGAAATAGGAATTTATAATGAAGTCGATGAACCAGAAATAGGAATTTATAATGTAGTCGATGGACCTGAAAAAGGAATTTATAATGTAGTAGATGGACTTGAAAAAGGAATTTATAATGAAGTCGATGGACCTGAAATAGGAATTTATAATGTCGTCAATGGACCTGAAATAGGAATTTATAATGTAGTTTATGGACCTGAAATATGGATTTATAATTAAGTCGATGGACCTAAAATAGGAATTTATAATAAAGTCGATGGACCTGAAATAGAAATTTATAATGTAGTTTATGGACCTGATATAGGATTTTATAATGTAGTTTATGGACCTGAAATAGGAATTTATAATGTAGTTTATGGACCTGAAATAGGAATTTATAATGTAGTTTATGGACCTGAAATAGGAATTTATAATGTAGTTTATTGACCTGAAAGAGGAATTTATAATGTAGTTTATGGACCTGAAATAAGAATTTATAATGAAGTCGATGGACCTGAAATAGGAATTTATAATGTTGTCGATGGACATGAAATAGGAATTTATAATGAAGTCGATGGACCTGAAATAGAAATTTATAATGAAGTCGATGGACCTGAAATAGGAATTTATAATGTATTCGATGGACCTGAAATAGCCATTTATAATGTAGTTTATGGACCTGAAATAGGAATTTATAATGTAGTTTATGGACCTGAAATAGGAATCTATAATGTAGTTTATGGACCTGAAATAGGAATTTATAATGTAGTTTATGGAACTGAAAAAGGAATTTATAATGTAGTTTATGGACCTGAAATAGGAATTTATAATGTAGTTTATGGACCTGAAATAGGAATTTATAATGAAGTCGATGGACCTGAAATAGGAATTTATAATGAAGTCGACGGACCTGAAGTATGAATTTATAATGAAGTCGATGGACCTGAAATAGGAATTTATAATGAAGTCGATGAACCAGAAATAGGAATTTATAATGTAGTCGATGTAACTGAAATAGGAATTTATAATGTAGTCGATGGACTTGAAAAAGGAATTTATAATGAAGTCGATGGACCTGAAAAAGGAATTTATAATGTCGTCGATGGACCTGAAATAGGAATTTATAATGTAGTTTATGGACCTTAAATAGGAATTTATAATGTCGTCGATGGACCTGAAATAGGAATGTATAATCAAGTCGATGGACATGAAATAGGAATTAATAATGAAGTCGATGGACCTGAAATAGGAATTTATAATGAAGTCGATGGAACTGAAATAGGAATTTTTAATGTAATCGATGGACCTAAAATAGGAATTTATAATGTAGTTTATGGACCTGAAATAGAAATTTATAATGTAGTTTATGGACCTGAAAAAGGAATTTATAATATAGTTTATGGACCTGAAATAGGAATTTATAATGTAGTTTATGGACCTGAAATAGGAATTTATAATTTAGTTTATTGACCTGAAATAGGAATTTATAATGTAGTTTATGGACCTGAAATAGGATTTTATAATGTAGTGGATGGACTTGAAAAAGGAATTTATAATGTCGTCGACGGACCTGAAATAGGAATTTATAATGTCGTCGATGGACCTGAAATAGGAATTTATAATGAAGTCGATGAACGAGAAATAGGAATTTATAATGTAGTCGATGGACCTGAAATAGGAATTTATAATGTAGTTTATGGACCTGAAATAGGATTTTATAATGTTGTTTATGGATCTGAAATAGTAATTTATAATGTAGTTATGGATGTGAAATAGGAATTTATAATGTAGTTTATGGACCTGAAATAGGAATTTATAATGTAGTTTATGGACCTGAAATAAGATTTTAGAATGTAGTTTATGGATCTGAAATAGGAATTTATAATGTAGTTTTTGGACCTGAAATAGGAATTTATAATGTAGTTTATGGACCTGAAATAGGAATTTATAATGAAGTCGATGGACCTGAAATAGGAATTTATAATGTAGTCGATGGACAAGAAATAGGAATTTATAATGAAGTCGATGGACCTTAAATAGGAATTTATAATGAAGTCGATGGACCTGAAATAGGAATTTATAATGTAGTTCATGGACCTGAAATAGAAATTTATAATGTAGTTTATGGACCTGAAATAGGAATTTATAATGTAGTTTATGGACCTGAAATAGGAATTTATAATATTGTTTATGGACCTGAAATAGGAATTTATAATTTAGTTTATTGACCTGAAATAGGAATTTATAATGTAGTTTATGGACCTGAAATAGGATTTTATAATGTAGTCGATGGACTTGAAAAAGGAATTTATAATGTCGTCGACGGACCTGAAATAGGAATTTATAATGTCGTCGATGGACCTGAAATAGGAATTTATAATGAAGTCGATGCACCAGAAATAGGAATTTATAATGTAGTCGATGGACCTGAAATAGGAATTTATAATGTAGTTTATGGACCTGAAATAGGATTTTATAATGTTGTTTATGGATCTGAAATAGTAATTTATAATGTAGTTATGGATGTGAAATAGGAATTTATAATGTAGTTTATGGACCTGAAATAGGAATTTATAATGTAGTTTATAGACCTGAAATAAGATTTTAGAATGTAGTTTATGGATCTGAAATAGGAATTTATAATGTAGTTTTTGGACCTGAAATAGGAATTTATAATGAAGTCGATGGACCTGAAATAGGAATTTATAATGTAGTCGATGGACATGAAATAGGAATTTATAATGAAGTCGATGGACCTGAAATAGGAATTTATAATGAAGTCGATGGACATGAAATAGGAATTTATAATGTAGTCGATGAACATGAAATAGGAATTTATAATGTAGTTTATGGACCTGAAATAGGAATTTATAATGTAGTCGATTGAACTGAAATAGTAATTTATAATGTAGTTTATGGAACAGAAAAAGGAATTAATAATGTAGTTTATGGAACTGAAATAAGAATTTATAATGTAGTTTATGGACCTGAAATAGGAATTTATAATTTAGTTTATTGACCTGAAATAGGAATTTATAATGTAGTTTATGGACCTGAAATAGGATTTTATAATGTAGTGGATGGACTTGAAAAAGGAATTTATAATGTCGTCGACGGACCTGAAATAGGAATTTATAATGTCGTCGATGGACCTGAAATAGGATTTTATAATGAAGTCGATGAACGAGAAATAGGAATTTATAATGTAGTCGATGGACCTGAAATAGGAATTTATAATGTAGTTTATGGACCTGAAATAGGATTTTATAATGTTGTTTATGGATCTGAAATAGTAATTTATAATGTAGTTATGGATGTGAAATAGGAATTTATAATGTAGTTTATGGACCTGAAATAGGAATTTATAATGTAGTTTATGGACCTGAAATAAGATTTTAGAATGTAGTTTATGGATCTGAAATAGGAATTTATAATGTAGTTTTTGGACCTGAAATAGGAATTTATAATGTAGTTTATGGACCTGAAATAGGAATTTATAATGAAGTCGATGGACCTGAAATAGGAATTTATAATGTAGTCGATGGACAAGAAATAGGAATTTATAATGAAGTCGATGGACCTTAAATAGGAATTTATAATGAAGTCGATGGACCTGAAATAGGAATTTATAATGTAGTTTATGGACCTGAAATAGAAATTTATAATGTAGTTTATGGACCTGAAATAGGAATTTATAATGTAGTTTATGGACCTGAAATAGGAATTTATAATATTGTTTATGGACCTGAAATAGGAATTTATAATTTAGTTTATTGACCTGAAATAGGAATTTATAATGTAGTTTATGGACCTGAAATAGGATTTTATAATGTAGTCGATGGACTTGAAAAAGGAATTTATAATGTCGTCGACGGACCTGAAATAGGAATTTATAATGTCGTCGATGGACCTGAAATAGGAATTTATAATGAAGTCGATGAACCAGAAATAGGAATTTATAATGTAGTCGATGGACCTGAAATAGGAATTTATAATGTAGTTTATGGACCTGAAATAGGATTTTATAATGTTGTTTATGGATCTGAAATAGTAATTTATAATGTAGTTATGGATGTGAAATAGGAATTTATAATGTAGTTTATGGACCTGAAATAGGAATTTATAATGTAGTTTATGGACCTGAAATAAGATTTTAGAATGTAGTTTATGGATCTGAAATAGGAATTTATAATGTAGTTTTTGGACCTGAAATAGGAATTTATAATGTAGTTTATGGACCTGAAATAGGAATTTATAATGAAGTCGATGGACCTGAAATAGGAATTTATAATGTAGTCGATGGACATGAAATAGGAATTTATAATGAAGTCGATGGACCTGAAATAGGAATTTATAATGAAGTCGATGGACATGAAATAGGAATTTATAATGTAGTCGATGAACATGAAATAGGAATTTATAATGTAGTTTATGGACCTGAAATAGGAATTTATAATGTAGTCGATTGACCTGAAATAGTAATTTATAATGTAGTTTATGGAACAGAAAAAGGAATTAATAATGTAGTTTATGGAACTGAAATAAGAATTTATAATGTAGTTTATGGACCTGAAATAGGAATTTATAATGTAGTTTATTGACCTGAAATAGGAATTTATAATGTAGTTTATGGACCTGAAATAGGAATTTATAATGTAGTCGATGGACCTGAAATAGGAATTTATAATGTCGTCGATGGACCTGAAATAGGAATTTATAATGAAGTCGATGAACCAGAAATAGGAATTTATAATGTAGTCGATGGACCTGAAATAGGAATTTATAATGTAGTTTATGGACCTGAAATAGGATTTTATAATGTTGTTTATGGATCTGAAATAGTAATTTATAATGTAGTTATGGATCTGAAATAGGAATTTATAATGTAGTTTATGGACCTGAAATAGGAATTTATAATGTAGTTTATGGACCTGAAATAAGATTTTAGAATGTAGTTTATGGATCTGAAATAGGAATTTATAATGCAGTTTATGGATCTGAAATAGGAATTTATAATGTAGTTTATGGACCTGAAAAAGGAATTTATAATGTAGTTGATGGACCTGAAATAGGAATTTATAATGTAGTCGATGGACCTGAAATAGGAATTTATAATGTAGTTTATGGACCTGAAATAGGAATTTATAATGTAGTTTATGAACCTGAAATAGGAATTTATAATGAAGTCGATGGACCTGAAATAGGAATTTATAATGTAGTCGATGGACATGAAATAGGAATTTATAATGAAGTCGATGGACCTGAAATAGGAATTTATAATGAAGTCGATGGACCTGAAATAGGAATTTATAATGTAGTCGATGAACCTGAAATAGGAATTTATAATGTAGTTTATGGACCTGAAATAGGAATTTATAATGTAGTTTATGGAACTGAAAAAGGAATTTATAATGTAGTTTATGGAACTGAAGTAGGAATTTATAATGAAGTCGATGGACCTAAAATAGGAATTTATAATGAAGTCGACGGACCTGAAATAGGAATTTATAATGAAGTCGATGGACCTGAAATATGAATTGATAATGAAGTCGATGGACCTGAAATAGGAATTTATAATGAAGTCGATGAACCAGAAATAGGAATTTATAATGTAGTCGATGGACCTGAAAAAGGAATTTATAGTGTAGTCGATGGACTTGAAAAAGGAATTTATAATGAAGTCGATGGACCTGAAATAGGAATTTATAATGTCGTCAATGGACCTGAAATAGGAATTTATAATGTAGTTTATGGACCTGAAATATGGATTTATAATTAAATCGATGGACCTGAAATAGGAATTTATAATGAAGTCGATGGACCTGAAATAGGAATTTATAATGTAGTTTATGGTGTGAGAAATATGCATGCATAATGTATACAATTGTCAACCCTCGTGTGAGAAATATGCCTGTATAATGTATACAATGGTCAACACTAATGTGAGAAAAATGCATGTATAATGTATACAATGGTCAAGAGTTATGTGAAAAATATGCATTTAAAATGCGTACAGTAGAACACACTCGTGTGAGATATATGCCTTCATCATGTACACATTGGACCACACTCGTGCGAGAAATATGCCTTCATAATGTACACAATGGACAACACTCGTGCGAGAAATATGCCTTCATCATGTACATAGTGGAACTCACTCGTGCGAGAAATATGCCTTCATAATGTACACAATGGACCACACTCGTGCGAGAAATATGCCTTCATAATGTACACAATGGACCACACTCTTGCGAGAAATATGCCTTCATAATGTACACAATGGACCACACTCGTGCGAGAAATATGCCTTCATAATGAACACAATTGACCACTCTCGTGCGAGAAATATGCCTTCATAATGTACACAATGGACCACACTCGTGCGACAAATAAGCAGAAAAAAAGGACTATGTCCTATACATACCACAGAGAGACATTATTATAATAAAAAAGTCATACTAATACATACCACAGAGACATTATTATAATAATAATCATACTAATACAAATCACAGAGACATTATTATAATAATAAGAATCATACTAATACATACCATATAGACATTATTATAATAATAAGAATCATACTAATACAAATCACAGAGACATTATTATAATAATAAGAATCATACTAATACATACCATATAGACATTATTATAATAATAAGAGTCATACTAATACAAATCACATAGACATTATTATAATTATAAGAGTCATACTAATACATACCATATAGACATTATTATAATTATAAGAATCATACTAATACATACCATATAGACATTATTATAATAATAAGAATCATACTAATACAAATCACAGAGACATTATTATAATAATAAGAATCATACTTATACATACCATATAGACATTATTATAATTATAAGAGTCATACTAATACATACCACAGAGACATTATTATAATAATAAGAATCATACTAATACATACCATATAGACATTATTATAATAATAAGAATCATACTAATACAAATCACAGAGACATTATTATAATAATAAGAATCATACTAATACATACCATATAGACATTATTATAATAATAAGAATCATACTAATACAAATCACAGAGACATTATTATAATAATAAGAATCATACTAATACATACCATATAGACATTATTATAATTATAAGAGTCATACTAATACATATCACAGAGACATTATTATAATAATAAGTCATACTAATACAAATCACAGAGACATTATTATAATAATAAGAATCATACTAATACAAATCACAGAGACATTATTATAATAATAAGAATCATACTAATACAAATCACAGAGACATTATTATAATAATAAGAATTATACTAATACATACCATATAGACATTATTATAATTATAAGAGTCATACTAATACATACCACAGAGACATTATTATAATAATAAGAATCATACTAATACATATCACAGAGACATTATCATAATAATAAGAATCATACTAATACATACCATATAGACATTATTATAATAATAAGAATCATACTAATACAAATCACAGAGACATTATTATAATAATAAGAATCGTACTAATACATACCATATAGACATTATTATAATAATAAGAATCATACTAATACAAATCACAGAGACATTATTATAATAATAAGTCATACTAATACATACCACAGAGACATTATTATAATAATAAGAATCATACTAATACATACCACAGAGACATTTTTCAGGGTATGGTTATATTTAATAGCAAGTCTTGCAGTTTCCATCATTTCATCGTACTGAAAATAAATATTGAAATGTGTGGTCTTTGCAATATAAAGATGTATATACCAAAACATATAAACATTCTGAAAATAAATATAGAAACATGTGATCTTTGAGAAAAAAGTATTTATTACCAAACATAAAAAAACATACAGAAAAATATTTTGAAAAGTGTGATCTTTGGGGGGAAAAAAAAGATACATTACAAAACATACTGAAAATAAATTTTAAAAAAGATTAAAAAGATATATATTATGAAACATAAAAACATACTGAAAATAAATATTGAAACGTGTAATCGCTGATTTAAAAAAAAATAGATGTTTATTACAAAATATTAAAAAACACCGAAAAAAATATTGACAATTGCAATCTTTGAAAATAAACATATTACAAACAATAAAAATACATACCGAAAATAAATATTAAAATGTGATCTTTGAAAGGTAAAGATATATTATTGCAAAACATAAAAAACATACCGAAAATAAATATTGAAAAGTGATCTTTGAAAAATAAAGATATATTATTACAAAACATAAAAAATACCGAAATAAATATTGAAAAGTGATCTTTGAAAGATAAAGATATATTATTGCAAAATATACAATCATACTGAAAATAAATATTGAATAATATGATCTTTGAAAAATAAACTATATATTACAAGCTTAACGGCGATCTCAAATTTAGAGCAATGTGTCAGTAGGTATAATTTACTCACTGTGATAAAAAAATATATTACCAAACTTCTGTCGTGACCCAGCTTTTTTACATTTTTATTTTGGGAAGGGTTTAACGTCATCTTTCAGCACATGATAGGCTATAAATAGCGGCCAGTATAAATGGTGGAGGAAGAACCCTTGTTAAACCCCAGATGGAACCGACGACCCACGAGAAGCTACTACCAAGCTTACTCACATACCCACATTGGCCGAATCCGTGACTCGAACCAACGTGACGCTTTGAGAAACGTTGTAGACATTAAACTTTTATATAATATCCCGATATGTTTAAACATTAATTGTGTTACTGAAAAGCAAACGTAATATATCTTAGTGGCTTCCGTTATGAATCAGTTCTAGTATTGTCTAAGCTCTGAAGAAAACGATACATCCGAATGTATCCGAATGCGCAATGATAGAAAATTTGCTTATTTCTATCAAACAAAGCTTGGCATAACAGAATTGTACCTGATGAGGCATTTTCTCAATCCGAATGATGAAATTCAGAAAGTCGCTATAAGTGTCCAAAGGTGTCACGTCAACAAATGATTGCGGATCAGTTACAAATCCCTCAAGAAATATAAATGGATTCAATGGCTGGTACCTTAACAAAGAAAAAAACCATGGACATGTATAGATATGACTTGTTAAACTTAGTGTGCTTGTATTTATACCAGTTGTAGTCTGGTAACCATAAAGCGATCCTATGTTCATTGTTAATTTGTTTTAATCTGTATTTTGAATCTAACGAAACTTGTGTTTCGATGTTTACTTTATTGCTGCCCTCTTGCAAATAAAATATTAGTGTTGTGAGAAAAATATACAGTATTCTGAAACACTTCCTTTAAACTTGATGTTTCTTCATTAAGAAACACTCATAATGTTTTACGCTTATGGTGTGTGTTCGTCAATTGAGTTAGGTGTACTTTTTTGACAACATTTAAGAGTATCAGATATGAAATAACTTACTTCCACCATCTATACCCATCTATATATGTTGTAAGAACGTCCTTCAGAATGTCATAGCTGACTGCATGAGTCTTGTCTAGATCGTCTCTCTTGATTTACAGCAACTGTTCCAAAATTCTTTGAGACATGTTCTGTAATTAGTGTAAAAATATAAACTATTGTTGGTATTCAGATATAATATGATACAAAATCTCTTGAGATAAGTTCTGTATTTGACGTGAAAAATGTTTGTGTTGGTAGTAAAAGAAAAATTGTCAACAATAATTGAATCAAATGTCTATATTTTATGTCTAATGGATACATGCGGGGTAAAGGGTTTCAACAGCTTTTATCTAAGCCCAACTGATCCATAACATGAAAAACAAAAAAGTCCGTTTTTCATCAAAAGTCATGCTGAAAAAAATGGTGGGAACCGGTTTTAAAGTATGGTGACGTACTATCCAATGGTGCGCAGCCAATAAACCAAGTATTAACCAAATCCAAGCGGGTAAAGGGTTTCAACAGCTTTTATCTAAGCCCAACTGATCCATAACATGAAAAACAAAAAAGTCCGTTTTTCATCAAAAGTCATGCTGAAAAAAATGGTGGGAACCGGTTTTAAAGCATGGTGACGTACTATCCAATGGTGCGCAGCCAATAAACCAAGTATTAACCAAATCCAAGCGGGGTAAAGGGTTTCAACAGCTTTTATCTAAGCCCAACTGATCCATAACATGAAAAACAAAAAAGTCCGTTTTTCATCAAAAGTCATGCTGAAAAAAATGGTGGGAACCGGTTTTAAAGTATGGTGACGTACTATCCAATGGTGCGCAGCCAATAAACCAAGTATTAACCAAATCCAAGCGGGGTAAAGGGTTTCAACAGCTTTTATCTAAGCCCAACTGATCCATAACATGAAAAACAAAAAAGTCCGTTTTTCATCAAAAGTCATGCTGAAAAAAATGGTGGGAACCGGTTTTAAAGTATGGTGACGTACTATCCAATGGTGCGCAGCCAATAAACCAAGTATTAACCAAATCCAAGCGGGGTAAAGGGTTTCAACAGCTTTTATCTAAGCCCAACTGATCCATAACATGAAAAACAAAAAAGTCCGTTTTTCATCAAAAGTCATGCTGAAAAAAATGGTGGGAACCGGTTTTAAATTATGGTGACGTACTATCCAATGGTGCGCAGCCAATAAACCAAGTATTAACCAAATCCAAGCGGGGTAAAAGGTTTCAACAGCTTTTATCTAAGCCCAACTGATCCATAACATGAAAAACAAAAAAGTCCGTTTTTCATCAAAAGTCATGCTGAAAAAAAAGGTGGGAACCGGTTTTAAAGTATGGTGACGTACTATCCAATGGTGCGCAGCCAATAAACCAAGTATTAACCAAATCCAAGCTGGGTAAAGGGTTTCAACAGCTTTTATCTAAGCCCAACTGATCCATAACATGAAAAACAAAAAAGTCCGTTTTTCATCAAAAGTCATGCTGAAAAAAATGGTGGGAACCGGTTTTAAAGTATGGTGACGTACTATCCAATGGTGCGCAGCCAATAAACCAAGTATTAACCAAATCCAAGCGGGGTAAAGGGTTTCAACAGCTTTTATCTAAGCCCAACTGATCCATAACATGAAAAACAAAAAAGTCCGTTTTTCATCAAAAGTCATGCTGAAAAAAATGGTGGGAACCGGTTTTAAAGTATGGTGACGTACTATCCAATGGTGCGCAGCCAATAAACCAAGTATTAACCAAATCCAAGCGGGGTAAAGGGTTTCAACAGCTTTTATCTAAGCCCAACTGATCCATAACATGTAAAACAAAAAAGTCCGTTTTTCATCAAAAGTCATGCTGAAAAAAATGGTGGGAACCGGTTTTAAAGTATGGTGACGTACTATCCAATGGTGCGCAGCCAATAAACCAAGTATTAACCAAATCCAAGCGGGGTAAAGGGTTTCAACAGCTTTTATCTAAGCCCAACTGATCCATAACATGAAAAACAAAAAAGTCCGTTTTTCATCAAAAGTCATGCTGAAAAAAATGGTGGGAACCGGTTTTAAAGTATGGTGACGTACTATCCAATGGTGCGCAGCCAATAAACCAAGTATTAACCAAATCCAAGCGGGGTAAAGGGTTTCAACAGCTTTTATCTAAGCCCAACTGATCCATAACATGAAAAACAAAAAAGTCCGTTTTTCATCAAAAGTCATGCTGAAAAAAATGGTGGGAACCGGTTTTAAAGTATGGTGACGTACTATCCAATGGTGCGCAGCCAATAAACCAAGTATTAACCAAATCCAAGCGGGGTAAAGGGTTTCAACAGCTTTTATCTAAGCCCAACTGATCCATAACATGAAAAACAAAAAAGTCCGTTTTTCATCAAAAGTCATGCTGAAAAAAATGGTGGGAACCGGTTTTAAAGTATGGTGACGTACTATCCAATGGTGCGCAGCCAATAAACCAAGTATTAACCAAATCCAAGCGGGGTAAAGGGTTTCAACAGCTTTTATCTAAGCCCAACTGATCCATAACATGAAAAACAAAAAAGTCCGTTTTTCATCAAAAGTCATGCTGAAAAAAATGGTGGGAACCGGTTTTAAAGTATGGTGACGTACTATCCAATGGTGCGCAGCCAATAAAACAAGTATTAACCAAATCCAAGCGGGGTAAAGGGTTTCAACAGCTTTTATCTAAGCCCAACTGATCCATAACATGAAAAACAAAAAAGTCCGTTTTTCATCAAAAGTCATGCTGAAAAAAAAATGGTGGGAACCGGTTTTAAAGTATGGTGACGTACTATCCAATGGTGCGCAGCCAATAAACCAAGTATTAACCAAATCCAAGCGGGGTAAAGGGTTTCAACAGCTTTTATCTAAGCCCAACTGATCCATAACATGAAAAACAAAAAAGTCCGTTTTTCATCAAAAGTCATGCTGAAAAAAATGGTGGGAACCGGTTTTAAAGTATGGTGACGTACTATCCAATGGTGCGCAGCCAATAAACCAAGTATTAACCAAATCCAAGCGGGGTAAAGGGTTTCAACAGCTTTTATCTAAGCCCAACTGATCCATAACATGAAAAACAAAAAAGTCCGTTTTTCATCAAAAGTCATGCTGAAAAAAATGGTGGGAACCGGTTTTAAAGTATGGTGACGTACTATCCATTGGTGCGCAGCCAATAAACCAAGTATTAACCAAATCCAAGTGGGGTAAAGGGTTTCAACAGCTTTTATCTAAGCCCAACTGATCCATAACATGAAAAACAAAAAAGTCCGTTTTTCATCAAAAGTCATGCTGAAAAAAATGGTGGGAACCGGTTTTAAAGTATGGTGACGTACTATCCAATGGTGCGCAGCCAATAAACCAAGTATTAACCAAATCCAAGCGGGGTAAAGGGTTTCAACAGCTTTTATCTAAGCCCAACTGATCCATAACATGAAAAACAAAAAAGTCCGTTTTTCATCAAAAGTCATGCTGAAAAAAATGGTGAGAACCGGTTTTAAAGTATGGTGACGTACTATCCAATGGTGCGCAGCCAATAAACCAAGTATTAACCAAATCCAAGCGGGGTAAAGGGTTTCAACAGCTTTTATCTAAGCCCAACTGATCCATAACATGAAAAACAAAAAAGTCCGTTTTTCATCAAAAGTCATGCTGAAAAAAATGGTGGGAACCGGTTTTAAAGTATGGTGACGTACTATCCAATGGTGCGCAGCCAATAAACCAAGTATTAACCAAATCCAAGCGGGGTAAAGGGTTTCAACAGCTTTTATCTAAGCCCAACTGATCCATAACATGAAAAACAAAAAAGTCCGTTTTTCATCAAAAGTCATGCTGAAAAAAATGGTGGGAACTTGTTTTAAAGTATGGTGACGTACTATCCAATGGTGCGCAGCCAATAAACCAAGTATTAACCAAATCCAAGCGGGGTAAAGGGTTTCAACAGCTTTTATCTAAGCCCAACTGATCCATAACATGAAAAACAAAAAAGTCCGTTTTTCATCAAAAGTCATGCTGAAAAAAATGGTGGGAACCGGTTTTAAAGTATGGTGACGTACTATCCAATGGTGCGCAGCCAATAAACCAAGTATTAACCAAATCCAAGCGGGGTAAAGGGTTTCAACAGCTTTTATCTAAGCCCAACTGATCCATAACATGAAAAACAAAAAAGTCCGTTTTTCATCAAAAGTCATGCTGAAAAAAATGGTGGGAACCGGTTTTAAAGTATGGTGACGTACTATCCAATGGTGCGCAGCCAATAAACCATGTATTAACCAAATCCAAGCGGGGTAAAGGGTTTCAACAGCTTTTATCTAAGCCCAACTGATCCATAACATGAAAAACAAAAAAGTCCGTTTTTCATCAAAAGTCATGCTGAAAAAAATGGTGGGAACCGGTTTTAAAGTATGGTGACGTACTATCCAATGGTGCGCAGCCAATAAACCAAGTATTAACCAAATCCAAGCGGGGTAAAGGGTTTCAACAGCTTTTATCTAAGCCCAACTGTTCCATAACATGAAAAACAAAAAAGTCCGTTTTTCATCAAAAGTCATGCTGAAAAAAATGGTGGGAACCGGTTTTAAAGTATGGTGACGTACTATCCAATGGTGCGCAGCCAATAAACCAAGTATTAACCGAATCCAAGCGGGGTAAAGGGTTTCAACAGCTTTTATCTAAGCCCAACTGATCCATAACATGAAAAACAAAAAAGTCCGTTTTTCATCAAAAGTCTTGCTGAAAAAAATGGTGGGAAGCGGTTTTAAAGTATGGTGACGTACTATCCAATGGTGCGCAGCCAATAAACCAAGTATTAACCAAATCCAAGCGGGGTAAAGGGTTTCAACAGCTTTTATCTAAGCCCAACTGATCCATAACATAAAAAACAAAAAAGTCCGTTTTTCATCAAAAGTCATGCTGAAAAAAATGGTGGGAACCGGTTTTAAAGTATGGTGACGTACTATCCAATGGTGCGCAGCCAATAAACCAAGTATTAACCAAATCCAAGCGGGATAAAGGGTTTCAACAGCTTTTATCTAAGCCCAACTGATCCATAACATGAAAAACAAAAAAGTCCGTTTTTCATCAAAAGTCATGCTGAAAAAAATGGTGGGAACCGGTTTTAAAGTATGGTGACGTACTATCCAATGGTGCGCAGCCAATAAACCAAGTATCAACCAAATCCAAGCGGGGTAAATGGTTTCAACAGCTTTTATCTAAGCCCAACTGATCCATAACATGAAAAACAAAAAAGTCCGTTTTTCATCAAAAGTCATGCTGAAAAAAATGGTGGGAACCGGTTTTAAAGTATGGTGACGTACTATCCAATGGTGCGCAGCCAATAAACCAAGTATTAACCAAATCCAAGCGGGGTAAAGGGTTTCAACAGCTTTTATCTAAGCCCAACTGATCCATAACATGAAAAACAAAATAGACCGTTTTTCATCAAAAGTCATGCTGAAAAAAATGGTGGGAACCGGTTTTAAAGTATGGTGACGTACTATCCAATGGTGCGCAGCCAATAAACCATGTATTAACCAAATCCAAGCGGGGTAAAGGGTTTCAACAGCTTTTATCTAAGCCCAACTGATCCATAACATGAAAAACAAAAAAGTCCGTTTTTCATCAAAAGTCATGCTGAAAAAAATGGTGGGAACCGGTTTTAAAGTATGGTGACGTACTATCCAATGGTGCGCAGCCAATAAACCAAGTATTAACCAAATCCAAGCGGGGTAAAGGCTTTCAACAGCTTTTATCTAAGCCCAACTGATCCATAACATGAAAAACAAAAAAGTCCGTTTTTCATCAAAAGTCATGCTGAAAAAAATGGTGGGAACCGGTTTTAAAGTATGGTGACGTACTATCCAATGGTGCGCAGCCAATAAACCAAGTATTAACCAAATCCAAGCGGGGTAAAGGGTTTCAACAGCTTTTATCTTTGCCCAACTGATCCATAACATGAAAAACAAAAAAGTCCGTTTTTCATCAAAAGTCATGCTGAAAAAAATGGTGGGAACCGGTTTTAAAGTATGGTGACGTACTATCCAATGGTGCGCAGCCAATAAACCAAGTATTAAACAAATCCAAGAGGGGTAAAGGGTTTCAACAGCTTTTATCTAAGCCCAACTGATCCATAACATGAAAAACAAAAATGTCCGTTTTTCATCAAAAGTCATGCTGAAAAAAATGGTGGGAACCGGTTTTAAAGTATGGTGACGTACTATCCAATGGTGCGCAGCCAATAAACCAAGTATTAACCAAATCCAAGCGGGGTAAAGGGTTTCAACAGCTTTTATCTAAGCCCAACTGATCCATAACATGAAAAACAAAAAAGTCCGTTTTTCATCAAAAGTCATGCTGAAAAAAATGGTGGGAACCGGTTTTAAAGTATGGTGACGTACTATCCAATGGTGCGCAGCCAATAAACCAAGTATTAACCAAATCCAAGCGGGGTAAAGGGTTTCAACAGCTTTTATCTAAGCCCAACTGATCCATAACATGAAAAACAAAAAAGTCCGTTTTTCATCAAAAGTCATGCTGAAAAAAATGGTGGGAACCGGTTTTAAAGTATGGTGACGTACTATCCAATGGTGCGCAGCCAATAAACCAAGTATTAACCAAATCCAAGCGGGGCTAAAGGGTTTCAACAGCTTTTATCTATCCCCAACTGATCCATAACATGAAAAACAAAAAGTCCGTTTTTCATCAAAAGTCATGCTGAAAAAAATGGTGGGAACCGGTTTTAAAGTATGGTGACGTACTATCCAATGGTGCGCAGCCAATAAACCAAGTATTAACCAAATCCAAGCGGGGTAAAGGGTTTCAACAGCTTTTATCTAAGCCCAACTGATCCATAACATGAAAAACAAAAAAGTCCGTTTTTCATCAAAAGTCATGCTGAAAAAATGGTGGGAACCGGTTTTAAAGTATGGTGACGTACTATCCAATGGTGCGCAGCCAATAAACCAAGTATTAACCAAATCCAAGCGGGGTAAAGGGTTTCAACAGCTTTTATCTAAGCCCAACTGATCCATAACATGAAAAACAAAAAAGTCCGTTTTTCATCAAAAGTCATGCTGAAAAAAATGGTGGGAACCGGTTTTAAAGTATGGTGACGTACTATCCAATGGTGCGCAGCCAATAAACCAAGTATTAACCAAATCCAAGCGGGGTAAAGGGTTTCAACAGCTTTTATCTAAGCCCAACTGATCCATAACATGAAAAACAAAAAAGTCCGTTTTTCATCAAAAGTCATGCTGAAAAAAATGGTGGGAACCGGTTTTAAAGTATGGTGACGTACTATCCAATGGTGCGCAGCCAATAAACCAAGTATTAACCAAATCCAAGCGGGGTAAAGGGTTTCAACAGCTTTTATCTAAGCCCAACTGATCCATAACATGAAAAACAAAAAAGTCCGTTTTTCATCAAAAGTCATGCTGAAAAAAATGGTGGGAACCGGTTTTAAAGTATGGTGACGTACTATCCAATGGTGCGCAGCCAATAAACCAAGTATTAACCAAATCCAAGCGGGGTAAAGGGTTTCAACAGCTTTTATCTAAGCCCAACTGATCCATAACATGAAAAACAAAAAAGTCCGTTTTTCATCAAAAGTCATGCTGAAAAAAATGGTGGGAACCGGTTTTAAAGTATGGTGACGTACTATCCAATGGTGCGCAGCCAATAAACCAAGTATTAACCAAATCCAAGCGGGGTAAAGGGTTTCAACAGCTTTTATCTAAGCCCAACTGATCCATAACATGAAAAACAAAAAAGTCCGTTTTTCATCAAAAGTCATGCTGAAAAAAATGGTGGGAACCGGTTTTAAAGTATGGTGACGTACTATCCAATGGTGCGCAGCCAATAAACCAAGTATTAACCAAATCCAAGCGGGGTAAAGGGTTTCAACAGCTTTTATCTAAGCCCAACTGATCCATAACATGAAAAACAAAAAAGTCCGTTTTTCATCAAAAGTCATGCTGAAAAAAATGGTGGGAACCGGTTTTAAAGTATGGTGACGTACTATCCAATGGTGCGCAGCCAATAAACCAAGTATTAACCAAATCCAAGCGGGGTAAAGGGTTTCAACAGCTTTTATCTAAGCCCAACTGATCCATAACATGAAAAACAAAAAAGTCCGTTTTTCATCAAAAGTCATGCTGAAAAAAATGGTGGGAACCGGTTTTAAAGTATGGTGACGTACTATCCAATGGTGCGCAGCCAATAAACCAAGTATTAACCAAATCCAAGCGGGTAAAGGGTTTCAACAGCTTTTATCTAAGCCCAACTGATCCATAACATGAAAAACAAAAAAGTCCGTTTTTCATCAAAAGTCATGCTGAAAAAAATGGTGGGAACCGGTTTTAAAGTATGGTGACGTACTATCCAATGGTGCGCAGCCAATAAACCAAGTATTAACCAAATCCAAGCGGGGTAAAGGGTTTCAACAGCTTTTATCTAAGCCAACTGATCCATAACATGAAAAACAAAAAAGTCCGTTTTTCATCAAAAGTCATGCTGAAAAAAATGGTGGGAACCGGTTTTAAAGTATGGTGACGTACTATCCAATGGTGCGCAGCCAATAAACCAAGTATTAACCAAATCCAAGCGGGGTAAAGGGTTTCAACAGCTTTTATCTAAGCCCAACTGATCCATAACATGAAAAACAAAAAAGTCCGTTTTTCATCAAAAGTCATGCTGAAAAAAATGGTGGGAACCGGTTTTAAAGTATGGTGACGTACTATCCAATGGTGCGCAGCCAATAAACCAAGTATTAACCAAATCCAAGCGGGGTAAAGGGTTTCAACAGCTTTTATCTAAGCCCAACTGATCCATAACATGAAAAACAAAAAAGTCCGTTTTTCATCAAAAGTCATGCTGAAAAAAATGGTGGGAACCGGTTTTAAAGTATGGTGACGTACTATCCAATGGTGCGCAGCCAATAAACCAAGTATTAACCAAATCCAAGCGGGGTAAAGGGTTTCAACAGCTTTTATCTAAGCCCAACTGATCCATAACATGAAAAACAAAAAAGTCCGTTTTTCATCAAAAGTCATGCTGAAAAAAATGGTGGGAACCGGTTTTAAAGTATGGTGACGTACTATCCAATGGTGCGCAGCCAATAAACCAAGTATTAACCAAATCCAAGCGGGGTAAAGGGTTTCAACAGCTTTTATCTAAGCCCAACTGATCCATAACATGAAAAACAAAAAAGTCCGTTTTTCATCAAAAGTCATGCTGAAAAAAATGGTGGGAACCGGTTTTAAAGTATGGTGACGTACTATCCAATGGTGCGCAGCCAATAAACCAAGTATTAACCAAATCCAAGCGGGGTAAAGGGTTTCAACAGCTTTTATCTAAGCCCAACTGATCCATAACATGAAAAACAAAAAAGTCCGTTTTTCATCAAAAGTCATGCTGAAAAAAATGGTGGGAACCGGTTTTAAAGTATGGTGACGTACTATCCAATGGTGCGCAGCCAATAAACCAAGTATTAACCAAATCCAAGCGGGGTAAAGGGTTTCAACAGCTTTTATCTAAGCCCAACTGATCCATAACATGAAAAACAAAAAAGTCCGTTTTTCATCAAAAGTCATGCTGAAAAAAATGGTGGGAACCGGTTTTAAAGTATGGTGACGTACTATCCAATGGTGCGCAGCCAATAAACCAAGTATTAACCAAATCCAAGCGGGGTAAAGGGTTTCAACAGCTTTTATCTAAGCCCAACTGATCCATAACATGAAAAACAAAAAAGTCCGTTTTTCATCAAAAGTCATGCTGAAAAAAATGGTGGGAACCGGTTTTAAAGTATGGTGACGTACTATCCAATGGTGCGCAGCCAATAAACCAAGTATTAACCAAATCCAAGCGGGGTAAAGGGTTTCAACAGCTTTTATCTAAGCCCAACTGATCCATAACATGAAAAACAAAAAAGTCCGTTTTTCATCAAAAGTCATGCTGAAAAAAATGGTGGGAACCGGTTTTAAAGTATGGTGACGTACTATCCAATGGTGCGCAGCCAATAAACCAAGTATTAACCAAATCCAAGCGGGGTAAAGGGTTTCAACAGCTTTTATCTAAGCCCAACTGATCCATAACATGAAAAACAAAAAAGTCCGTTTTTCATCAAAAGTCATGCTGAAAAAAATGGTGGGAACCGGTTTTAAAGTATGGTGACGTACTATCCAATGGTGCGCAGCCAATAAACCAAGTATTAACCAAATCCAAGCGGGGTAAAGGGTTTCAACAGCTTTTATCTAAGCCCAACTGATCCATAACATGAAAAACAAAAAAGTCCGTTTTTCATCAAAAGTCATGCTGAAAAAAATGGTGGGAACCGGTTTTAAAGTATGGTGACGTACTATCCAATGGTGCGCAGCCAATAAACCAAGTATTAACCAAATCCAAGCGGGGTAAAGGGTTTCAACAGCTTTTATCTAAGCCCAACTGATCCATAACATGAAAAACAAAAAAGTCCGTTTTTCATCAAAAGTCATGCTGAAAAAAATGGTGGGAACCGGTTTTAAAGTATGGTGACGTACTATCCAATGGTGCGCAGCCAATAAACCAAGTATTAACCAAATCCAAGCGGGGTAAAGGGTTTCAACAGCTTTTATCTAAGCCCAACTGATCCATAACATGAAAAACAAAAAAGTCCGTTTTTCATCAAAAGTCATGCTGAAAAAAATGGTGGGAACCGGTTTTAAAGTATGGTGACGTACTATCCAATGGTGCGCAGCCAATAAACCAAGTATTAACCAAATCCAAGCGGGGTAAAGGGTTTCAACAGCTTTTATCTAAGCCCAACTGATCCATAACATGAAAAACAAAAAAGTCCGTTTTTCATCAAAAGTCATGCTGAAAAAAATGGTGGGAACCGGTTTTAAAGTATGGTGACGTACTATCCAATGGTGCGCAGCCAATAAACCAAGTATTAACCAAATCCAAGCGGGGTAAAGGGTTTCAACAGCTTTTATCTAAGCCCAACTGATCCATAACATGAAAAACAAAAAAGTCCGTTTTTCATCAAAAGTCATGCTGAAAAAAATGGTGGGAACCGGTTTTAAAGTATGGTGACGTACTATCCAATGGTGCGCAGCCAATAAACCAAGTATTAACCAAATCCAAGCGGGGTAAAGGGTTTCAACAGCTTTTATCTAAGCCCAACTGATCCATAACATGAAAAACAAAAAAGTCCGTTTTTCATCAAAAGTCATGCTGAAAAAAATGGTGGGAACCGGTTTTAAAGTATGGTGACGTACTATCCAATGGTGCGCAGCCAATAAACCAAGTATTAACCAAATCCAAGCGGGGTAAAGGGTTTCAACAGCTTTTATCTAAGACCAACTGATCCATAACATGAAAAACAAAAAAGTCCGTTTTTCATCAAAAGTCATGCTGAAAAAAATGGTGGGAACCGGTTTTAAAGTATGGTGACGTACTATCCAATGGTGCGCAGCCAAAAAACCAAGTATTAACCAAATCCAAGCGGGGTAAAGGGTTTCAACAGCTTTTATCTAAGCCCAACTGATCCATAACATGAAAAACAAAAAAGTCCGTTTTTCATCAAAAGTCATGCTGAAAAAAATGGTGGGAACCGGTTTTAAAGTATGGTGACGTACTATCCAATGGTGCGCAGCCAATAAACCAAGTATTAACCAAATCCAAGCGGGGTAAAGGGTTTCAACAGCTTTTATCTAAGCCCAACTGATCCATAACATGAAAAACAAAAAAGTCCGTTTTTCATCAAAAGTCATGCTGAAAAAAATGGTGGGAACCGGTTTTAAAGTATGGTGACGTACTATCCAATGGTGCGCAGCCAATAAACCAAGTATTAACCAAATCCAAGCGGGGTAAAGGGTTTCAACAGCTTTTATCTAAGCCCAACTGATCCATAACATGAAAAACAAAAAAGTCCGTTTTTCATCAAAAGTCATGCTGAAAAAAATGGTGGGAACCGGTTTTAAAGTATGGTGACGTACTATCCAATGGTGCGCAGCCAATAAACCAAGTATTAACCAAATCCAAGCGGGGTAAAGGGTTTCAACAGCTTTTATCTAAGCCCAACTGATCCATAACATGAAAAACAAAAAAGTCCGTTTTTCATCAAAAGTCATGCTGAAAAAAATGGTGGGAACCGGTTTTAAAGTATGGTGACGTACTATCCAATGGTGCGCAGCCAATAAACCAAGTATTAACCAAATCCAAGCGGGGTAAAGGGTTTCAACAGCTTTTATCTAAGCCCAACTGATCCATAACATGAAAAACAAAAAAGTCCGTTTTTCATCAAAAGTCATGCTGAAAAAAATGGTGGGAACCGGTTTTAAAGTATGGTGACGTACTATCCAATGGTGCGCAGCCAATAAACCAAGTATTAACCAAATCCAAGCGGGGTAAAGGGTTTCAACAGCTTTTATCTAAGCCCAACTGATCCATAACATGAAAAACAAAAAAGTCCGTTTTTCATCAAAAGTCATGCTGAAAAAAATGGTGGGAACCGGTTTTAAAGTATGGTGACGTACTATCCAATGGTGCGCAGCCAATAAACCAAGTATTAACCAAATCCAAGCGGGGTAAAGGGTTTCAACAGCTTTTATCTAAGCCCAACTGATCCATAACATGAAAAACAAAAAAGTCCGTTTTTCATCAAAAGTCATGCTGAAAAAAATGGTGGGAACCGGTTTTAAAGTATGGTGACGTACTATCCAATGGTGCGCAGCCAATAAACCAAGTATTAACCAAATCCAAGCGGGGTAAAGGGTTTCAACAGCTTTTATCTAAGCCCAACTGATCCATAACATGAAAAACAAAAAAGTCCGTTTTTCATCAAAAGTCATGCTGAAAAAAATGGTGGGAACCGGTTTTAAAGTATGGTGACGTACTATCCAATGGTGCGCAGCCAATAAACCAAGTATTAACCAAATCCAAGCGGGGTAAAGGGTTTCAACAGCTTTTATCTAAGCCCAACTGATCCATAACATGAAAAACAAAAAAGTCCGTTTTTCATCAAAAGTCATGCTGAAAAAAATGGTGGGAACCGGTTTTAAAGTATGGTGACGTACTATCCAATGGTGCGCAGCCAATAAACCAAGTATTAACCAAATCCAAGCGGGGTAAAGGGTTTCAACAGCTTTTATCTAAGCCCAACTGATCCATAACATGAAAAACAAAAAAGTCCGTTTTTCATCAAAAGTCATGCTGAAAAAAATGGTGGGAACCGGTTTTAAAGTATGGTGACGTACTATCCAATGGTGCGCAGCCAATAAACCAAGTATTAACCAAATCCAAGCGGGGTAAAGGGTTTCAACAGCTTTTATCTAAGCCCAACTGATCCATAACATGAAAAACAAAAAAGTCCGTTTTTCATCAAAAGTCATGCTGAAAAAAATGGTGGGAACCGGTTTTAAAGTATGGTGACGTACTATCCAATGGTGCGCAGCCAATAAACCAAGTATTAACCAAATCCAAGCGGGGTAAAGGGTTTCAACAGCTTTTATCTAAGCCCAACTGATCCATAACATGAAAAACAAAAAAGTCCGTTTTTCATCAAAAGTCATGCTGAAAAAAATGGTGGGAACCGGTTTTAAAGTATGGTGACGTACTATCCAATGGTGCGCAGCCAATAAACCAAGTATTAACCAAATCCAAGCGGGGTAAAGGGTTTCAACAGCTTTTATCTAAGCCCAACTGATCCATAACATGAAAAACAAAAAAGTCCGTTTTTCATCAAAAGTCATGCTGAAAAAAATGGTGGGAACCGGTTTTAAAGTATGGTGACGTACTATCCAATGGTGCGCAGCCAATAAACCAAGTATTAACCAAATCCAAGCGGGGTAAAGGGTTTCAACAGCTTTTATCTAAGCCCAACTGATCCATAACATGAAAAACAAAAAAGTCCGTTTTTCATCAAAAGTCATGCTGAAAAAAATGGTGGGAACCGGTTTTAAAGTATGGTGACGTACTATCCAATCGTGCGCAGCCAATAAACCAAGTATTAACCAAATCCAAGCGGGGTAAAGGGTTTCAACAGCTTTTATCTAAGCCCAACTGATCCATAACATGAAAAACAAAAAAGTCCGTTTTTCATCAAAAGTCATGCTGAAAAAAATGGTGGGAACCGGTTTTAAAGTATGGTGACGTACTATCCAATGGTGCGCAGCCAATAAACCAAGTATTAACCAAATCCAAGCGGGGTAAAGGGTTTCAACAGCTTTTATCTAAGCCCAACTGATCCATAACATGAAAAACAAAAAAGTCCGTTTTTCATCAAAAGTCATGCTGAAAAAAATGGTGGGAACCGGTTGTAAAGTATGGTGACGTACTATCCAATGGTGCGCAGCCAATAAACCAAGTATTAACCAAATCCAAGCGGGGTAAAGGGTTTCAACAGCTTTTATCTAAGCCCAACTGATCCATAACATGAAAAACAAAAAAGTCCGTTTTTCATCAAAAGTCATGCTGAAAAAAATCGTGGGAACCGGTTTTAAAGTATGGTGACGTACTATCCAATGGTGCGCAGCCAATAAACCAAGTATTAACCAAATCCAAGCGGGGTAAAGGGTTTCAACAGCTTTTATCTAAGCCCAACTGATCCATAACATGAAAAACAAAAAAGTCCGTTTTTCATCAAAAGTCATGCTGAAAAAAATGGTGGGAACCGGTTTTAAAGTATGGTGACGTACTATCCAATGGTGCGCAGCCAATAAACCAAGTATTAACCAAATCCAAGCGGGGTAAAGGGTTTCAACAGCTTTTATCTAAGCCCAACTGATCCATAACATGAAAAACAAAAAAGTCCGTTTTTCATCAAAAGTCATGCTGAAAAAAATGGTGGGAACCGGTTTTAAAGTATGGTGACGTACTATCCAATGGTGCGCAGCCAATAAACCAAGTATTAACAAAATCCAAGCGGGGTAAAGGGTTTCAACAGCTTTTATCTAAGCCCAAATGATCCATAACTTGAAAAACAAAAAAGTCCATTTGTCATCAAAAGTCATGCTGAAAAAAATGGTGGGAACCGGTTTTAAAGTATGGTGACGTACTATCCAATGGTGCGCAGCCAATAAACCAAGTATTAACCAAATCCAAGCGGGGTAAAGGGTTTCAACAGCTTTTATCTAAGCCCAACTGATCCATAACATGAAAAACAAAAAAGTCCGTTTTTCATCTAAAGTCATGCTGAAAAAAATGGTGGGAACCAGTTTTAAAGTATGGTGACGTACTATCCAATGGTGCGCAGCCAATAAACCAAGTATTAACCAAATCCAAGCGGGGTAAAGGGTTTCAACAGCTTTTATCTAAGCCCAAATGATCCATAACTTGAAAAACAAAAAAGTCCATTTGTCATCAAAAGTCATGCTGAAAAAAATGGTGGGAACCGGTTTTAAAGTATGGTGACGTACTATCCAATGGTGCGCAGCCAATAAACCAAGTATTAACCAAATCCAAGCGGGGTAAAGGGTTTCAACAGCTTTTATCTAAGCCCAACTGATCCATAACATGAAAAACAAAAAAGTCCGTTTTTCATCTAAAGTCATGCTGAAAAAAATGGTGGGAACCGGTTTTAAAGTATGGTGACGTACTATCCAATGGTGCGCAGCCAATAAACCAAGTATTAACCAAATCCAAGCGGGGTAAAGGGTTTCAACAGCTTTTATCTAAGCCCAACTGATCCATAACATGAAAAACAAAAAAGTCCGTTTTTCATCAAAAGTCATGCTGAAAAAAATGGTGGGAACCGGTTTTAAAGTATGGTGACGTACTATCCAATGGTGCGCAGCCAATAAACCAAGTATTAACCAAATCCAAGCGGGGTAAAGGGTTTCAACAGCTTTTATCTAAGCCCAACTGATCCATAACATGAAAAACAAAAAAGTCCGTTTTTCATCAAAAGTCATGCTGAAAAAAATGGTGGGAACCGGTTGTAAAGTATGGTGACGTACTATCCAATGGTGCGCAGCCAATAAACCAAGTATTAACCAAATCCAAGCGGGGTAAAGGGTTTCAACAGCTTTTATCTAAGCCCAACTGATCCATAACATGAAAAACAAAAAAGTCCGTTTTTCATCAAAAGTCATGCTGAAAAAAATGGTGGGAACCGGTTTTAAAGTATGGTGACGTACTATCCAATGGTGCGCAGCCAATAAACCAAGTATTAACCAAATCCAAGCGGGGTAAAGGGTTTCAACAGCTTTTATCTAAGCCCAACTGATCCATAACATGAAAAACAAAAAAGTCCGTTTTTCATCAAAAGTCATGCTGAAAAAAATGGTGGGAACCGGTTTTAAAGTATGGTGACGTACTATCCAATGGTGCGCAGCCAATAAACCAAGTATTAACCAAATCCAAGCGGGGTAAAGGGTTTCAACAGCTTTTATCTAAGCCCAACTGATCCATAACATGAAAAACAAAAAAGTCCGTTTTTCATCAAAAGTCATGCTGAAAAAAATGGTGGGAACCGGTTTTAAAGTATGGTGACGTACTATCCAATGGTGCGCAGCCAATAAACCAAGTATTAACAAAATCCAAGCGGGGTAAAGGGTTTCAACAGCTTTTATCTAAGCCCAAATGATCCATAACTTGAAAAACAAAAAAGTCCATTTGTCATCAAAAGTCATGCTGAAAAAAATGGTGGGAACCGGTTTTAAAGTATGGTGACGTACTATCCAATGGTGCGCAGCCAATAAACCAAGTATTAACCAAATCCAAGCGGGGTAAAGGGTTTCAACAGCTTTTATCTAAGCCCAACTGATCCATAACATGAAAAACAAAAAAGTCCGTTTTTCATCTAAAGTCATGCTGAAAAAAATGGTGGGAACCAGTTTTAAAGTATGGTGACGTAATATCCAATGGTGCGCAGCCAATAAACCAAGTATTAACCAAATCCAAGCGGGGTAAAGGGTTTCAACAGCTTTTATCTAAGCCCAAATGATCCATAACTTGAAAAACAAAAAAGTCCATTTGTCATCACAAGTCATGCTGAAAAAAATGGTGGGAACCGGTTTTAAAGTATGGTGACGTACTATCCAATGGTGCGCAGCCAATAAACCAAGTATTAACCAAATCCAAGCGGGGTAAAGGGTTTCAACAGCTTTTATCTAAGCCCAACTGATCCATAACATGAAAAACAAAAAAGTCCGTTTTTCATCTAAAGTCATGCTGAAAAAAATGGTGGGAACCGGTTTTAAAGTATGGTGACGTACTATCCAATGGTGCGCAGCCAATAAACCAAGTATTAACCAAATCCAAGCGGGGTAAAGGGTTTCAACAGCTTTTATCTAAGCCCAACTGATCCATAACATGAAAAACAAAAAAGTCCGTTTTTCATCAAAAGTCATGCTGAAAAAAATGGTGGGAACCGGTTTTAAAGTATGGTGACGTACTATCCAATGGTGCGCAGCCAATAAACCAAGTATTAACCAAATCCAAGCGGGGTAAAGGGTTTCAACAGCTTTTATCTAAGCCCAACTGATCCATAACATGAAAAACAAAAAAGTCCGTTTTTCATCAAAAGTCATGCTGAAAAAAATGGTGGGAACCGGTTTTAAAGTATGGTGACGTACTATCCAATGGTGCGCAGCCAATAAACCAAGTATTAACCAAATCCAAGCGGGGTAAAGGGTTTCAACAGCTTTTATCTAAGCCCAACTGATCCATAACATGAAAAACAAAAAAGTCCGTTTTTCATCAAAAGTCATGCTGAAAAAAATGGTGGGAACCGGTTTTAAAGTATGGTGACGTACTATCCAATGGTGCGCAGCCAATAAACCAAGTATTAACCAAATCCAAGCGGGGTAAAGGGTTTCAACAGCTTTTATCTAAGCCCAACTGATCCATAACATGAAAAACAAAAAAGTCCGTTTTTCATCAAAAGTCATGCTGAAAAAAATGGTGGGAACCGGTTTTAAAGTATGGTGACGTACTATCCAATGGTGCGCAGCCAATAAACCAAGTATTAACCAAATCCAAGCGGGGTAAAGGGTTTCAACAGCTTTTATCTAAGCCCAACTGATCCATAACATGAAAAACAAAAAAGTCCGTTTTTCATCAAAAGTCATGCTGAAAAAAATGGTGGGAACCGGTTTTAAAGTATGGTGACGTACTATCCAATGGTGCGCAGCCAATAAACCAAGTATTAACCAAATCCAAGCGGGGTAAAGGGTTTCAACAGCTTTTATCTAAGCCCAACTGATCCATAACATGAAAAACAAAAAAGTCCGTTTTTCATCAAAAGTCATGCTGAAAAAAATGGTGGGAACCGGTTTTAAAGTATGGTGACGTACTATCCAATGGTGCGCAGCCAATAAACCAAGTATTAACAAAATCCAAGCGGGGTAAAGGGTTTCAACAGCTTTTATCTAAGCCCAACTGATCCATAACATGAAAAACAAAAAAGTCCGTTTTTCATCAAAAGTCATGCTGAAAAAAATGGTGGGAACCGGTTTTAAAGTATGGTGACGTACTATCCAATGGTGCGCAGCCAATAAACCAAGTATTAACCAAATCCAAGCGGGGTAAAGGGTTTCAACAGCTTTTATCTAAGCCCAACTGATCCATAACATGAAAAACAAAAAAGTCCGTTTTTCATCAAAAGTCATGCTGAAAAAAATGGTGGGAACCGGTTTTAAAGTATGGTGACGTACTATCCAATGGTGCGCAGCCAATAAACCAAGTATTAACCAAATCCAAGCGGGGTAAAGGGTTTCAACAGCTTTTATCTAAGCCCAACTGATCCATAACATGAAAAACAAAAAAGTCCGTTTTTCATCAAAAGTCATGCTGAAAAAAATGGTGGGAACCGGTTGTAAAGTATGGTGACGTACTATCCAATGGTGCGCAGCCAATAAACCAAGTATTAACCAAATCCAAGCGGGGTAAAGGGTTTCAACAGCTTTTATCTAAGCCCAACTGATCCATAACATGAAAAACAAAAAAGTCCGTTTTTCATCAAAAGTCATGCTGAAAAAAATGGTGGGAACCGGTTTTAAAGTATGGTGACGTACTATCCAATGGTGCGCAGCCAATAAACCAAGTATTAACCAAATCCAAGCGGGGTAAAGGGTTTCAACAGCTTTTATCTAAGCCCAACTGATCCATAACATGAAAAACAAAAAAGTCCGTTTTTCATCAAAAGTCATGCTGAAAAAAATGGTGGGAACCGGTTTTAAAGTATGGTGACGTACTATCCAATGGTGCGCAGCCAATAAACCAAGTATTAACCAAATCCAAGCGGGGTAAAGGGTTTCAACAGCTTTTATCTAAGCCCAACTGATCCATAACATGAAAAACAAAAAAGTCCGTTTTTCATCAAAAGTCATGCTGAAAAAAATGGTGGGAACCGGTTTTAAAGTATGGTGACGTACTATCCAATGGTGCGCAGCCAATAAACCAAGTATTAACAAAATCCAAGCGGGGTAAAGGGTTTCAACAGCTTTTATCTAAGCCCAAATGATCCATAACTTGAAAAACAAAAAAGTCCATTTGTCATCAAAAGTCATGCTGAAAAAAATGGTGGGAACCGGTTTTAAAGTATGGTGACGTACTATCCAATGGTGCGCAGCCAATAAACCAAGTATTAACCAAATCCAAGCGGGGTAAAGGGTTTCAACAGCTTTTATCTAAGCCCAACTGATCCATAACATGAAAAACAAAAAAAGTCCGTTTTTCATCAAAAGTCATGCTGAAAAGAATGGTGGGAACCGGTTTTAAAGTATGGTGACGTACTATTCAATGGTGCGCAGCCAATAAACCAAGTATTAACCAAATCCAAGCGGGGTAAAGGGTTTCAACAGCTTTTATCTAAGCCCAACTGATCCATAACATGAAAAACAAAAAAGTCCGTTTTTCATCTAAAGTCATGCTGAAAAAAATGGTGGGAACCGGTTTTAAAGTATGGTGACGTACTATCCAATGGTGCGCAGCCAATAAACCAAGTATTAACCAAATCCAAGCGGGGTAAAGGGTTTCAACAGCTTTTATCTAAGCCCAACTGATCCATAACATGAAAAACAAAAAAGTCCGTTTTTCATCAAAAGTCATGCTGAAAAAAATGGTGGGAACCGGTTTTAAAGTATGGTGACGTACTATCCAATGGTGCGCAGCCAATAAACCAAGTATTAACCAAATCCAAGCGGGGTAAAGGGTTTCAACAGCTTTTATCTAAGCCCAACTGATCCATAACATGAAAAACAAAAAAGTCCGTTTTTCATCAAAAGTCATGCTGAAAAAAATGGTGGGAACCGGTTTTAAAGTATGGTGACGTACTATCCAATGGTGCGCAGCCAATAAACCAAGTATTAACCAAATCCAAGCGGGGTAAAGGGTTTCAACAGCTTTTATCTAAGCCCAACTGATCCATAACATGAAAAACAAAAAAGTCCGTTTTTCATCAAAAGTCATGCTGAAAAAAATGGTGGGAACCGGTTTTAAAGTATGGTGACGTACTATCCAATGGTGCGCAGCCAATAAACCAAGTATTAACCAAATCCAAGCGGGGTAAAGGGTTTCAACAGCTTTTATCTAAGCCCAACTGATCCATAACATGAAAAACAAAAAAGTCCGTTTTTCATCAAAAGTCATGCTGAAAAAAATGGTGGGAACCGGTTTTAAAGTATGGTGACGTACTATCCAATGGTGCGCAGCCAATAAACCAAGTATTAACCAAATCCAAGCGGGGTAAAGGGTTTCAACAGCTTTTATCTAAGCCCAACTGATCCATAACATGAAAAACAAAAAAGTCCGTTTTTCATCAAAAGTCATGCTGAAAAAAATGGTGGGAACCGGTTTTAAAGTATGGTGACGTACTATCCAATGGTGCGCAGCCAATAAACCAAGTATTAACCAAATCCAAGCGGGGTAAAGGGTTTCAACAGCTTTTATCTAAGCCCAACTGATCCATAACATGAAAAACAAAAAAGTCCGTTTTTCATCAAAAGTAGCAGCAGAGAGGGTGAATCCTACAACCTTTTTTTTACTTTTTTGATTATACCCTAGACCCTTCTCGCGAACCAGGAAAAAAAATGACAGTGATTGTATTCGCGTTTTCGTTGATGAATCATAAATGTCGCAACGTCGTTGTCACTCACCCTCTCTGCTGCTATGGGTTACGGTGATTTTAACCGAATATTTGATCAAGTCCTATACGATATCGTGTCCTCGGGTCTGCTAAATTTATTGTCACAAATCCGTGTGGTTTTGACTGAGCGTGACTAAAGAAATTTCTAAACTGATTATGATTCATATCACCGCTGCACCAAGTCTGATGAATATTTCGTAGCGTATGAGTATCAACGCCGTTAAATACACACAACACATTGCAATTATCTCTGATCACTTTTGGTATTTGTGTGTACCGTTGAGTGACATAGATCACATCAGTGTTTTTATGCCTGCCTCGGGAAAATATTCTAGCGGGATTTTTTTGATTATCTAACATGATATCATCGTATACCACTAAATTGTTAATACTTCCATCGATGTCTTCCACGGAAGGGGCTTCCTCTATATCAGTAATAAATTCAATAATATCATCATCGATTTGAAATTCTTTTGCTTTCTCGTTAAAATCCTTTAGCACTTCATAGCATCGCTGATCGTCTACACTCGGGGCTATTAAATACAATTTGTTCCATTTCATCCATCTCGTTATCAAATTAAGTAGCAGTTGTGTCTTTCCGCTTCCAGATGGTCCGATTATAATCATTCTAATTGAATTCGGCAACATTTCATGATGTTTAATAGGTTCCCGTCGTCGGGTAGCTGAATAATCAATTATATTCATGTCGTTATATATAAATTATGGATCTATATTGTGTGAAGTGTAAAAAACGTACTGGCACAGATGACTTGACGACGATTACAACTAAAAATAACCGATCAGCGCTTTCTGGTAAATGCGTACAATGTAGTACAAAGAAATTTAGATTTGTTTCTAAACCCAAGGAACCTTTAAAAAAAAACGAGGAGGTGATATCGCAGCCAAATTAGCAAAACTCCCTGGAACCCCATGGGCAAAATACCCTGGAGAAAAGCACCTTCCAGGATATAGCTACTGTGGACCGGGAACAAGACTTGATATCAGACTCAATGATCAAAATCAGCCCCGACCCGGTGAGGAACCAATAAACGCTATTGATAAGGCCTGTCACCTTCATGATGTATCTTATAAAAGCAGTAATCTGCAGCACAGGCATCTAGCAGATGTGAAATTAATTCATGCGTTAAATGCTATTTCTGATAAATCTTTCAAAGAAAAATTGGCTTCCTTTTTGATAAAATCGGCTATGAAAAGTAAATTGATGTTAGGTGCTGGTAATTAATAACAACATGGAATCTATTTATTATTCCCCAAGAGGATACTGGAGAGGCAAGGCAGCAATCCATAAACTCGCTAGCGCTGCAAAAGTGAAAAAGGCCACTGCGGCTCATTGGTTATCCAAACAGGCACTATGGCAAATTTATCTACCACCGCCTAAACAAATTAATGTCTCGCATTTTGATGTGACCGGACCCAATGAAGTTCATCAGGCTGATCTATTATTTTTGCCACATGACCACGGTTACAAATACGCATTAACCGTAGTTGATATTGCAAGTCGATACAGGGAAGCAGAACCGTTAAAAACAAAATCGGCCACTGAAGTAGCTTCTGCATTTGAAAGGATTTATCGACGAGGTCCTCTGCACTGGCCAAATCTGTTACAAGTTGACCCGGGCAAGGAATTTCAGGGTGCAGTGTTATCTACAATGAAATATCATAAAGTCACTATCAGACGAGGACATACTGCGCTACATCGTGATCAGGCCATTGTAGAACGGTTTAATAAAACCCTTGCTGAGCGGTTATTTGGATATCAATACGCAAAAGAATTCATCCAAGAAAAAAGATCCCGTGAATGGGTTAAAAGGTTACCAGCTGTGATTACTGCACTGAATAACGAGATTACTAGAACCATCAACATGAAACCTATCAATGCGATTAAAAAGAAGTCAATACCTGAAATGGAAATTCAAAAAGATTTTAGCGTTTCCCAACCAATTCTTGGTAGTAATGTCATTGTGAGGTACTTATACGAACCAGGAGAGCTTGAGGGTGGCACAAAAAGGGCTATTGATCCTATTTGGAGTATTACTGCACATAAGATATCTAGTATAACACGATCTACGGGTAGACTTCCAATCTATAAACTGGATTCAACTGCCCCTCAACGAGGATTTACTAGACAACAATTACAAGTGATACCTGAGGATACTCAATTACCACCGCATGGGCTTAACTAGCACCCTTGCGTCTATTGCACTCAAGACAAGTCAACATCACATTATTTCTGACATGACCGAGATTGTTATTTTTTCTGTCCACGGTAAATTGGCGAGGATCCTTATCCGAATACTGCCAACGCATTATACAATTGCAACTCGCGCAGTGATTATTCTGTTGTTTCTTCAAAGTGATTATTAATTCAGCATCAATATCAAATTCTCGTTGTTTTTTTTTTGTCTTGTTGTTTGTAACCGGAGAGTTTTTTATCAATAATATCATTATCATCACCAATGATTTCATTATCATCACCAATGATTTCATCATCGCCACCAATGATTTCATCATCGAAGACAATTCTTCGAAGTTGATTTATTTTTCGTACTCTAGACACTGCGAGATAGACTAAATTCGACCATTCTATGCGATTATCTACTATCCAAACAATTGTATCCGATATAGTCAATCCCTGTGAAGAGTGTATTGTTGCTGCATAACCTAGCGTCCATGGGGATTTATTAGCACGCAATGCATCTTCAACGACATTGATATCAACCAGCACAATATCATTTAATACGAGAATCTGTCTTTGAAATCCTTCGGATTTTGGTCCTGGAATATCAACTTCGATGTTCTGTTTTCGTGTATCCGATGGCCTATAACATAACGGTACTGGAAGTGTTGCAAATTTTTGTTTATGCAATTCAAATAACTTCATCTGAAGTGTGTCCCTGACTATTTTTCTACTTGCAATGATTAAATCATTTGGTCTCCACGCTTCCCAAAACTCATTCATGGGAGTTTCCGAAATTATTTCACGGGCTATTTCACACTGGATTCTATCCGGTTGTAATCTAATTAATTTCTTAAACTCTTTTAATTCATTATCAAGTGATCTATGATCAGTATCAATTTCTTCATAATAGTCTACAAAACCCTTTAGCCATTCATGGGGAGATGCACCGACAAATGGTGGTGGTTGGCCGTGATCACCGCACATGACGACTTTTGTATTCTTCAATAACAACCACTCAAGAAATATTTTTAAGACATCTAATGGCACTGTGTCTATTTCATCCCAAATGATAATTTCAGGAATAAATTTCTCTCCCATGCGCTCAGGAGTCCATTTATCTCCCTTCCATCTAAAGAAACTATGATAAGTGCAGGCATTTACCCCTCTCTGTATCATTTCTCTTGCAAGTCTGTGTGTTGGTGTTAGTACAATCATGTTTGATTTTGAAACGCTAGCGTTTCTACGAAATAACTCAATTGCCCGGGTTGTTTTTCCTGACCCACCACAGCCGTTTAAATAAACTGTTTTATATCTACAGATTGGATCAGAAATCGGTGGTGCATTAGAAAATTCTGAACACTGATTGCTTTCTAAGTAATTATTTTCAATGGTAACATCTGCTGATGGAATATAATCATGAAGCATTTCCTTCTTAATTCTCCATGACCCCCAATTCTCGTTGCCAGTAGCCTTAAAATCAGTCATTTTGCTATTTATGTAAAATGAGTCAGTGGCAACTCTAACTGCGGTGGTAGGAAATCTATTGATCATTGAAAATAAATTAATAGAAGCATAACCAAGCATAGAAGCTCTCAAATGTGTGTACTGCGGATTGTATCCATCAGTGTAAGTAACAATTGTACCCAATTTGGTTCCATTGGACATTAATGCGTCCTTACGATTGACATATAAGCCCCTATTCGTTAAATCCCTGATTACAAAATCGTATTCAGCATTGTCTATAATCAATCGTGAAGAATATCTCGTATTATCGTATTTATCACCTTGGGTAAATTTACCGATTATTCTTCGTCCAAGATTTTTTGCTTCATTGTTTCTGATTTCAAATAACTGTCTGGACCAATCCATGATTTGTTGTTCATTAAAATCAGGAAACAGTTTTCGCTCTTCGCTAATTATTTTTTCTAGATCAGGTTGTGGTAACCAGACTGATTTCTGTGCTCGATAGGATATAATTGCTTCACTGACAATTAATGATTTTAACATCTTACAATCAAGCATATACCGTAATAACACTATTGGCATCCAGTGTTTTTCAGACATGTGTTTACCAATCCAAAGATAACTACGCGGATGAAGTCCTTCAGCCATTTCAAATGATACCACACAAGCGAATCCGGTTAAATCGAAATGTGGCAGTGGTCCATTAATAGCAACACGGGTCATTTCGTGTGTAGGGTGTCCAAATCGTTTGAAATATTTCTCGCATTCTCCATACCCAAGAAAACTTCCTGGATAACATGCAATCATATCAACTGAAATAACGGTATCAGCGGTGTATTTTGTATTCCATAATCCTCCATGGCTGTATTCAAGACAGGACAATTTGACATCTGATAAGAACTCACTTCGTGTTGGTTTCCACGCGTTTTTCTTTCTAGCAAAATGTGCTGCAATGGATGGTACTGTAAAACAGTTTGCTAATAATTGATCTTCGATTTCCTCCCCAGAAAACTCACTAGCTAGTTGTTTCATTTTATTATGCAGTTCTTCGGTACGATATAATTCTCCGTTGGGCCTTACAAACTGATCAAATCTACATTCTTCGTCTGAAGCACTATGAAATAGCCACATTGACACAGGATCGTTTTTACTCAAATGGTAAATA
Source organism: Unio pictorum (assembly GCA_030141615.1). NCBI lineage: Eukaryota > Metazoa > Mollusca > Bivalvia > Unionida > Unionidae > Unio > Unio pictorum. The sequence continues at coordinate 1,066,965 of JARLTB010000413.1, forward strand.
GCATCAAATAATTTCTGCTCGGTAAAACATTCTTCAGGTCCCAACCCTGTTTGGAAAATATATTTTACGGTTCTATCCCGTGGGAATATTGTTACTGCAGATGACCACGCGTGTTCATTATGATCAATAATTTCAATTGGGGTTCCATTTTTATTATATTTCGATTCGTATAATACTTCACCGGTGATTGTCCTTACCGTTATTGGAAATCTCAATGATGTTTCTAATTTAGCTATATCCTGAATTGTTGCCCCATGCTGTTTCACTGTCAGTTCCCATTCGGTTATTTTTTTTCGTCTTAGATCAGTTAGTTTATTTCCCCGGGACGCATTTGTAAAGTGTTCTATTATTCGTGTTGCTACACAATTGAGCCCTGTCGAATATTTCATGGGTGCTAGTTTTGCAATATCGGGTTTGTCATTGAGCGGATATATCCCGTAAACAACTGCTGTGACAGGGTAAGATCTTTCGTAGTAGGGTTTGTCAATTCCAGTCAAAATTCCTGGTTTTGAATCCTGAGTCACAGTGACAGTTTTTTTGTCCTTAAGAATAGGCTCGTATTTGTCCCTTATGATCCATTTCCCATCATCACGGATAAGGAATTTTATTCGAAAAAAATTTCTTTCTTCCCCAAGATTTGAGATTATCACTGCTGCTTTTTCATCATTCATGGTAGCGTCAACAACACCATCAATTCGAAATGTTGACCAACAATGAGCTGCCCCATCACGCTTGAATTCATTAAAACAGTCTCTGATTTTACTAATCAAGGTTCTATCAAGAATTTTATTCTTTGGTGTATCAGAAACTCTATCAAGATTGAATTGAACACTTTTCCAAGGCGCAATTTTCGATAATCTCTCAAACTCCTCCATACTATAATTAAAACAAGCATTTAAATGAAAGAATTAAGTATAATGAATCATTGCAAATGGCTTATGATTGGATCAGTGACACCGTGTAACAAATCATGCAGAAATGAATTCTGTGGGTATCATATGCAAAGCTTTCGTCGTGGAAGCCTTGGTCCGTTACCTTGTATTCGATGTGGAGTTGGGGTTAGGGGAAGGTCGCAATTATGTTTCAGGTGTGGCGGCAAACGATACAGGGAACTAAAACGCTATTATGATAAACGAATAAAAAATACTGTCATTGACCCCAACGATGACAAAATTATAAGGACTGCTCAAGATTATATACAGAGACTTATAATTAAACCAAACAATGAATTAGAAAAATAGTGTTATTATACAAATGAACCAAGAATTCAGACCTCACCCGTGCTTGTTAATTCTTTACCATTTCAAAAAAGACAGGACAAAAAATTCGATTTTCGTATGTGTCTATAACACCAAGGGAGACAACTCTTAAATGATATTACCAAGGGAGTTATCATTGTGATTTAGCTTCTGAGTATTGTTTTATAGGAAAAGAAATATTTTCTTTTTTTTTAGTGTTTAAGTCAAATATTCTGTCTCACGTGCGATTAATGCGTATTTCATAAACATAGGATGTGATCCGGAGATGCAGGTGTTACAGGATAACACACGTGTATACTTTCTCCATTAGATTGTGTTAACTTGTTTTATGGGTTATTGTGATTCAGCGGTGGGCATTGTATTGTAAGAAAAGAAATGTTTTCAAACAATTATATTCTTTGTTTTAGTGTTTAAGTCAAATATCTCATTTCAATACTGTGAAACACCATTAATCAGTAATTCAAGAAAATAAAATAGCATACCTTGCGGATTGATGTATTAATTCCCTTTATATACTCTCTCCCTTAGATGGTGTCGAGTACATTCACATTCCAGGATTCAGGCGAAGACTGCAGACCGAGTAGGACGGCTTTTCTGGAGCTGGCGACCTGGTGACGTCACGACGAGGTGCGAGAGCACATTGCCCGGGCTTAACAGCTAAGGACGGTTCAAGACGACATCAACTCACTTCACTATGAAGAGAAACATCACAACGTGGGGCGGTGTACAGATGCAATGCCAGCATCGGACTACTCGGATAAAGCAGTACAACGAAAAGATATATGCCATTTATCTTTTCATTCGCCTGAATAATAGGGGACTCATTTGGTTACGAGTACCCCTCTTTGAATAACTTTCTGTGGCTCTAAAAACCTAATTGGACTTTATTGGTATTGCCTCCAGCAAAATTCAAGACTAAAAATACCTAACATTGACTACACTATTATATGTCGCTCAGACATTTTTTAATTTGCTAAATTTGTTAGGGACTTAATATATGTACGCTTATGTACTAGTTTTATTCGAACGATAGGATTGTAAATAATAATTCTTCAACTTAATTATTTGAATAATTGCACAGGTGGCTAACACATTATTGGATGTTTATTTGTCCATTAATATAACTGGACTGAATTTGACCTTTAGTATGACCTTGTTGTTTCAGGTGTGGGCTGCGTCCTTTGCTGTGCTGTCTTGCTGTTGGCGTGCTCTGGTGTGTGCTGCTGTGTCAACGCCCTCCTGGACCTGGACCTTTTCCTCCTTTGCCGTTCCTGCTCACCAAAATTACTAGCGAAATGAGGAAACATTTCCCCTCGCTACCTTACAACTGCTCGATTGGATGATAGGGGTGGGTGTGTGTAGGTACCATTCCTACCCACCCCCAATATAGGCTTTCATTTCCCCTGATAGTTACTTTTTAGTAATTCAGGGGAACGCCTAAATCTATAGTGCAATTAAGCACTTAAACGGGAGGGGGAACACCCCTCCCACTAAATGGGTACCGACATGGTACCTATAAAAGTTGCCCAAATGCCCCTAGAGGGCGGTGGCAACTAAAAAACGCACATTATCGTATCGTATCATTGGTGTCGAGTTGATAAGGGAGGGAATAACAACCCCTCCCACCTACTCATATATGTTTCTACTATTATGTGTAAATATAAGTGTTTTTAAATGTCTGTATGTAGTGAGTGTGGTGAAAATGTGTGTATGAGTGACGGGTGCTGGGGGGGGGGGCGTTTTGACTATCATTTGTATAATTTAATATGTAAATATTGAATAAAGATTTAAAAAAAAGAGGATGCGGACATGGCACCTATAAAAGATGTACAAATGCTACATCTATAAAAATTACATTACAGTATGGCGTGGGTTATTTCCCCTTAAATTGTGATTCAGCGGCTTGGGCTATAATTAATTAGAAAAGAAATCAAATATAAAATGTTTTCAAACGATTATATTCTTTTTTTTTAGTGCTTTATGCAAATATTCTGTCTTATTTAAATACTGTGAAGCACCATTAACAAGTAATTCAAGAAAATAAAATAACACACTCTGTGGATTGACGCTGCTGTATTAGTCACCTTATATACTAAATGAAAGGTTTAAAGCTGGGGCTTTCGAAAGCCAATCCGACCAGTCAAAAATAACCCACGCCATTGACACGTGTGCGTGGTTGACTTTTCTCAATCATGCAACCGGGTTTAATTTCATGGGTTGCTTTTAATTGGTCGGATGGCCGTAGAAAATCCGCCCCGTCGTTTCATGTTTGTGCTGTCTGTGCCGTCCCATCATCATTACATCATCATTGAATTATAATCCATCCTTAATTAAGTTAATTAAGTATATGTATACCTACAAAAGTGGAGATATAGAGTCTATTATTATATCAATGACATACATAATGGTCAATAACATACGGCATTGTACTGTCCTTAATTAAGTATATGTATACCTACAATTTGCCACAACACTCGAGTGGAAATATATACGGTATTTGTGCTGTCCTTAATTAAGTTAATTAAGTATATGTTGTGACGTCACACCACAAGCATATCTTCTGGGCGGTCTAAGATGGCGTTTGCCACGTTAGGCCTCCCTTCCGGAGATGTATGTTTCGGGTTTCCTTTGGGCTTACTTGGATGTGAAGGCAACCAAGGAGTTCCAAAGATGTGTTGTCGTATATATATGTAATCTAGGTCATTTCACGTAAACATACCCTCTTGTGATTCTAACCCGTTATTTGACGAGTTAGATTCACTCTTAGGGGAATATGTTTCCGGTGAATGTAAATATAAATGACCTAAAATAAATAACATCCATGGATGTAATTAGCTCTCCGTCACATTTGGGTAGCCCCGTATGGTGTTCAAAAATGAATTACCGGCCAAAAGAAACGGTCATAGGGTCAAATCGAGATTGAAGAAATCTCAGAAAAAAAAAAATAATGGAAATTTGAGAAAAATACTCAAAGAAAGAACCCTATGAAAGACACAGTGGCCTATATCAAGGGGGCCAAATGACTGATAACCGCTCATCATGGTTGTTATTTATTTTGGTCTGCATTTATATTTATATATACAGAATTAATTTTAAAAAATATATTTATATATACAGAATTAATTTTAAAAAATATATTTATATATACAGAATTAATTTTAAAAAATATATTTATATATACAGAATTAATTTTAAAAAATATATTTATATATACAGAATTAATTTTAAAAAATATTAACGGCTCTTTTATTTTTGAAAAATGAATTAGAAATATGTATTATCATATATGAATTCTGAAAATATGAATAGCATCATAGTTGAAATTGCAAAATTGAAAAGCCAGGATATTAAATTGTCAGATGGGTTAAATCCTGATCAAATTATGTCAGATTTTCAGGATATAGAATACGGAGTTAGCACTAACAAGTATATGTTACCAAAGAAATATGCACTCATCAAAAAAATTCAAAATTCTATTCGAGACTCTCTTGCATTTTCCAGTGAAGTAGGTGTGTTTGTTCCGTTATATACTATCGTGGAAGGAATACGAAAAGAATTGGGTAACGAATATGAATTGAAAAAGGAAGTTAATTCTAAAATTAGAAACTTACGAGCGTTAATTCAAGAAAATGAACTATTTTGATTGACCGACCCTCAAAAGATTTTGTCATACCGTAAAATCTCCTTGAGATTTTCATTTTTTTGTCATTTTTTGATTGAATCAGTGAAAATATTTCACACTGCGAAAATAAAATAGAATCCTAACAGCTTTGAAAGTTCTTTTAAGAACTTTTCCTATGGAAAATCCAATGCAAAATCGACTACTTGACCCTACGAGGTTTTTTACCAAAAATCGATGAAAAATCACTGAAAACAGGCAAAAATTGATGAAAAATGGCTAAAATTCATCAAAAATGAGTTTTAACAGCTTTTCCTTATGGAAAATCCCATGTAAAATCGACTACTTGACTGTAAAATCTCAACTGAAAACCACCAAAACTGTCAAAAACAGGCAAAATCAATGAATAAAAAAAAAAAATATTTCACAGCAATAAAAACTATTTCACACTGAATAAAAAATTGGACCATTAAGGGAAGGAATCATCGATGGGAAAAATTGTTCTGCAATTGAAAAATGGTTTCTGATTTCAAATAATGGTCAATGAAGCATTAACGACCCGATTGGCTCGTGAAAGATTAGATGCAATTAAGAGATTTGTACCAATTCGTGACTCTGTACGGAATAAACTACAACAACGACAGAGTTTACAAACGGATTTTGCTTTGGGGTCTGAAGAGTTGTTTAAACCAGTAACCACAGCAACGAAAGGGGTTGAGCGTGCTTTACTGGGAGATGATCCTGACGGTAAGAGAAAAGAAGAGGGTCTTATTTCTGTACTTGAAAAAATAGCAGCGAAAACTGAACAAACTGAAAAAACTGATCCGAAAAAAACGACTGTTTCTCTGTTGGATAAATTTACTGATCATGCTAAAATAGTAATAAAACAATTTAATTTATTCAAATCAAAGGATTATCGAGCCTTTGGTGATTTTGCTGCTCAAAGTTATAATTCAAAAAAAGATTTTTTAAAGGACGAGTATAAGAATGATAGAATATCAAGTAATGATTGGTCCGATAATTTGTATAAACTAAATAAAGGGATTGGTCGTTTGAATAAGGATGAGATGGGGTACAAGGAATTTCAAAGGGGAATTAGTAATTATAAAAGAGAACAAATAGAAGAGCGACAACGAGAATTAGAAGAACGACGTCAAACACCAACACGTAAACAAACAAGAAAACAAAAAAAACAACAACTACCACCTGATGATGATGATGATTTAGAAGAACGACGTCAAACACCAACACGTAAACAAACAAGAAAACAAAAAAAACAAGAAGAACCTAATGATGATTATTTACAAGAAATGGATTTAGAAAAAATAGATGAAGCAGCTGGTTATAGTGGAAGTGGATTGCAAAATCCAAGGATTGGAAACTCAAAGAGTGAAAACACCAGCTTTTATCTAAGCCCAACTGATCCATAACATGAAAAACAAAAAAGTCCGTTTTTCATCAAAAGTCATGCTGAAAAAAATGGTGGGAACCGGTTTTAAAGTATGGTGACGTACTATCCAATGGTGCGCAGCCAATAAACCAAATATTAACCAAATCCAAGCGGGGTAAAGGATTTCAACAGCTTTTATCTAAGCCCAACTGATCCATAACATGAAAAACAAAAAAGTCCGTTTTTCATCAAAAGTCATGCTGAAAAAAATGGTGGGAACCGGTTTTAAAGTATGGTGACGTACTATCCAATGGTGCGCAGCCAATAAACCAAGTATTAACCAAATCCAATCGGGGTAAAGGGTTTCAACAGCTTTTATCTAAGCCCAACTGATCCATAACATGAAAAACAAAAAAGTCCGTTTTTCATCAAAAGTCATGCTGAAAAAAATGGTGGGAACCGGTTTTAAAGTATGGTGACGTACTATCCAATGGTGCGCAGCCAATAAACCAAGTATTAACCAAATCCAAGCGGGGTAAAGGGTTTCAACAGCTTTTATCTAAGCCCAACTGATCCATAACATGAAAAACAAAAAAGTCCGTTTTTCATCAAAAGTCATGCTGAAAAAAATGGTGGGAACCGGTTTTAAAGTATGGTGACGTACTATCCAATGGTGCGCAGCCAATAAACCAAGTATTAACCAAATCCAAGCGGGGTAAAGGGTTTCAACAGCTTTTATCTAAGCCCAACTGATCCATAACATGAAAAACAAAAAAGTCCGTTTTTCATCAAAAGTCATGCTGAAAAAAATGGTGGGAACCGGTTTTAAAGTATGGTGACGTACTATCCAATGGTGCGCAGCCAATAAACCAAGTATTAACCAAATCCAAGCGGGGTAAAGGGTTTCAACAGCTTTTATCTAAGCCCAACTGATCCATAACATGAAAAACAAAAAAGTCCGTTTTTCATCAAAAGTCATGCTGAAAAAAATGGTGGGAACCGGTTTTAAAGTATGGTGACGTACTATCCAATGGTGCGCAGCCAATAAACCAAGTATTAACCAAATCCAAGTGGGGTAAAGGGTTTCAACAGCTTTTATCTAAGCCCAACTGATCCATAACATGAAAAACAAAAAAGTCCGTTTTTCATCAAAAGTCATGCTGAAAAAAATGGTGGGAACCGGTTTTAAAGTATGGTGACGTACTATCCAATGGTGCGCAGCCAATAAACCAAGTATTAACCAAATCCAAGCGGGGTAAAGGGTTTCAACAGCTTTTATCTAAGCCCAACTGATCCATAACATGAAAAACAAAAAAGTCCGTTTTTCATCAAAAGTCATGCTGAAAAAAATGGTGGGAACCGGTTTTAAAGTATGGTGACGTACTATCCAATGGTGCGCAGCCAATAAACCAAGTATTAACCAAATCCAAGCGGGGTAAAGGGTTTCAACAGCTTTTATCTAAGCCCAACTGATCCATAACATGAAAAACAAAAAAGTCCGTTTTTCATCAAAAGTCATGCTGAAAAAAATGGTGGGAACCGGTTTTAAAGTATGGTGACGTACTATCCAATGGTGCGCAGCCAATAAACCAAGTATTAACCAAATCCAAGCGGGGTAAAGGGTTTCAACAGCTTTTATCTAAGCCCAACTGATCCATAACATGAAAAACAAAAAAGTCCGTTTTTCATCAAAAGTCATGCTGAAAAAAATGGTGGGAACCGGTTTTAAAGTATGGTGACGTACTATCCAATGGTGCGCAGCCAATAAACCAAGTATTAACCAAATCCAAGCGGGGTAAAGGGTTTCAACAGCTTTTATCTAAGCCCAACTGATCCATAACATGAAAAACAAAAAAATCCGTTTTTCATCAAAAGTCATGCTGAAAAAAATGGTGGGAACCGGTTTTAAAGTATGGTGACGTACTATCCAATGGTGCGCAGCCAATAAACCAAGTATTAATCAAATCCAAGCGGGGTAAAGGGTTTCAACAGCTTTTATCTAAGCCCAACTGATCCATAACATGAAAAACAAAAAAGTCCGTTTTTCATCAAAAGTCATGCTGAAAAAAATGGTGGGAACCGGTTTTAAAGTATGGTGACGTACTATCCAATGGTGCGCAGCCAATAAACCAAGTATTAACCAAATCCAAGCGGGTAAAGGGTTTCAACAGCTTTTATCTAAGCCCAACTGATCCATAACATGAAAAACAAAAAAGTCCGTTTTTCATCAAAAGTCATGCTGAAAAAAATGGTGGGAACCGGTTTTAAAGTATGGTGACGTACTATCCAATGGTGCGCAGCCAATAAACCAAGTATTAACCAAATCCAAGCGGGGTAAAGGGTTTCAACAGCTTTTATCTAAGCCCAACTGATCCATAACATGAAAAATAAAAAATTCCGTTTTTCATCAAAAGTCATGCTGAAAAAAATGGTGGGAACCGGTTTTAAAGTATGGTGACGTACTATCCAATGGTGCGCAGCCAATAAACCAAGTATTAACCAAATCCAAGCGGGGTAAAGGGTTTCAACAGCTTTTATCTAAGCCCAACTGATCCATAACATGAAAAACAAAAAAGTCCGTTTTTCATCAAAAGTCATGCTGAAAAAAATGGTGGGAACCGGTTTTAAAGTATGGTGACGTACTATCCAATGGTGCGCAGCCAATAAACCAAGTATTAACCAAATCCAAGCGGGGTAAAGGGTTTCAACAGCTTTTATCTAAGCCCAACTGATCCATAACATGAAAAACAAAAAAGTCCGTTTTTCATCAAAAGTCATGCTGAAAAAAATGGTGGCAACCGGTTTTAAAGTATGGTGACGTACTATCCAATGGTGCGCAGCCAATAAACCAAGTATTAACCAAATCCAAGCGGGGTAAAGGGTTTCAACAGCTTTTATCTAAGCCCAACTGATCCATAACATGAAAAACAAAAAAGTCCGTTTTTCATCAAAAGTCATGCTGAAAAAAATGGTGGGAACCGGTTTTAAAGTATGGTGACGTACTATCCAATGGTGCGCAGCCAATAAACCAAGTATTAACCAAATCCAAGCGGGGTAAAGGGTTTCAACAGCTTTTATCTAAGCCCAACTGATCCATAACATGAAAAACAAAAAAGTCCGTTTTTCATCAAAAGTCATGCTGAAAAAAATGGTGGGAACCGGTTTTAAAGTATGGTGACGTACTATCCAATGGTGCGCAGCCAATAAACCAAGTATTAACCAAATCCAAGCGGGGTAAAGGGTTTCAACAGCTTTTATCTAAGCCCAACTGATCCATAACATGAAAAACAAAAAAGTCCGTTTTTCATCAAAAGTCATGCTGAAAAAAATGGTGGGAACCGGTTTTAAAGTATGGTGACGTACTATCCAATGGTGCGCAGCCAACAAACCAAGTATTAACCAAATCCAAGCGGGGTAAAGGGTTTCAACAGCTTTTATCTAAGCCCAACTGATCCATAACATGAAAAACAAAAAAGTCCGTTTTTCATCAAAAGTCATGCTGAAAAAAATGGTGGGAACCGGTTTTAAAGTATGGTGACGTACTATCCAATGGTGCGCAGCCAATAAACCAAGTATTAACCAAATCCAAGCGGGGTAAAGGGTTTCAACAGCTTTTATCTAAGCCCAACTGATCCATAACATGAAAAACAAAAATGTCCGTTTTTCATCAAAAGTCATGCTGAAAAAAATGGTGGGAACCGGTTTTAAAGTATGGTGACGTACTATCCAATGGTGCGCAGCCAATAAACCAAGTATTAACCAAATCCAAGCGGGGTAAAGGGTTTCAACAGCTTTTATCTAAGCCCAACTGATCCATAACATGAAAAACAAAAAAGTCCGTTTTTCATCAAAAGTCATGCTGAAAAAAATGGTGGGAACCGGTTTTAAAGTATGGTGACGTACTATCCAATGGTGCGCAGCCAATAAACCAAGTATTAACCAAATCCAAGCGGGGTAAAGGGTTTCAACAGCTTTTATCTAAGCCCAACTGATCCATAACGTGAAAAACAAAAATGTCCGTTTTTCATCAAAAGTCATGCTGAAAAAAATGGTGGGAACCGGTTTTAAAGTATGGTGACGTACTATCCAATGGTGCGCAGCCAATAAACCAAGTATTAACCAAATCCAAGCGGGGTAAAGGGTTTCAACAGCTTTTATCTAAGCCCAACTGATCCATAACATGAAAAACAAAAAAGTCCGTTTTTCATCAAAAGTCATGCTGAAAAAAATGGTGGGAACCGGTTTTAAAGTATGGTGACGTACTATCCAATGGTGCGCAGCCAATAAACCAAGTATTAACCAAATCCAAGCGGGGTAAAGGGTTTCAACAGCTTTTATCTAAGCCCAACTGATCCATAACATGAAAAACAAAAAAGTCCGTTTTTCATCAAAAGTCATGCTGAAAAAAATGGTGGGAACCGGTTTTAAAGTATGGTGACGTACTATCCAATGGTGCGCAGCCAATAAACCAAGTATTAACCAAATCCAAGCGGGGTAAAGGGTTTCAACAGCTTTTATCTAAGCCCAACTGATCCATAACATGAAAAACAAAAAAGTCCGTTTTTCATCAAAAGTCATGCTGAAAAAAATGGTGGGAACCGGTTTTAAAGTATGGTGACGTACTATCTAATGGTGCGCAGCCAATAAACCAAGTATTAACCAAATCCAAGTGGGGTAAAGGGTTTCAACAGCTTTTATCTAAGCCCAACTGATCCATAACATGAAAAACAAAAAAGTCCGTTTTTCATCAAAAGTCATGCTGAAAAAAATGGTGGGAACCGGTTTTAAAGTATGGTGACGTACTATCCAATGGTGCGCAGCCAATAAACAAAGTATTAACCAAATCCAAGCGGGGTAAAGGGTTTCATCAGCTTTTATCTAAGCCCAACTGATCCATAACATGAAAAACAAAAAAGTCCGTTTTTCATCAAAAATCATGCTGAAAAAAATGGTGGGAACCGGTTTTAAAGTATGGTGACGTACTATCCAATGGTGCGCAGCCAATAAACCAAGTATTAACCAAATCCAAGCGGGGTAAAGGGTTTCAACAGCTTTTATCTAAGCCCAACTGATCCATAACATGAAAAACAAAAAAGTCCGTTTTTCATCAAAAGTCATGCTGAAAAAAATGGTGGGAACCGGTTTTAAAGTATGGTGACGTACTATCCAATGGTGCGCAGCCAATAAACCAAGTATTAACCAAATCCAAGCGGGGTAAAGGGTTTCAACAGCTTTTATCTAAGCCCAACTGATCCATAACATGAAAAACAAAAAAGTCCGTTTTTCATCAAAAGTCATGCTGAAAAAAATGGTGGGAACCGGTTTTAAAGTATGGTGACGTACTATCCAATGGTGCGCAGCCAATAAACCAAGTATTAACCAAATCCAAGCGGGGTAAAGGGTTTCAACAGCTTTTATCTAAGCCCAACTGATCCATAACATGAAAAACAAAAAAGTCCGTTTTTCATCAAAAGTCATGCTGAAAAAAATGGTGGGAACCGGTTTTAAAGTATGGTGACGTACTATCCAATGGTGCGCAGCCAATAAACCAAGTATTAACCAAATCCAAGCGGGGTAAAGGGTTTCAACAGCTTTTATCTAAGCCCAACTGATCCATAACATGAAAAACAAAAATGTCCGTTTTTCATCAAAAGTCATGCTGAAAAAAATGGTGGGAACCGGTTTTAAAGTATGGTGACGTACTATCCAATGGTGCGCAGCCAATAAACCAAGTATTAACCAAATCCAAGCGGGGTAAAGGGTTTCAACAGCTTTTATCTAAGCCCAACTGATCCATAACATGAAAAACAAAAAAGTCCGTTTTTCATCAAAAGTCATGCTGAAAAAAATGGTGGGAACCGGTTTTAAAGTATGGTGACGTACTATCCAATGGTGCGCAGCCAATAAACCAAGTATTAACCAAATCCAAGCGGGGTAAAGGGTTTCAACAGCTTTTATCTAAGCCCAACTGATCCATAACATGAAAAACAAAAAAGTCCGTTTTTCATCAAAAGTCATGCTGAAAAAAATGGTGGGAACCGGTTTTAAAGTATGGTGACGTACTATCCAATGGTGCGCAGCCAATAAACCAAGTATTAACCAAATCCAAGCGGGGTAAAGGGTTTCAACAGCTTTTATCTAAGCCCAACTGATCCATAACATGAAAAACAAAAAAGTCCGTTTTTCATCAAAAGTCATGCTGAAAAAAATGGTGGGAACCGGTTTTAAAGTATGGTGACGTACTATCTAATGGTGCGCAGCCAATAAACCAAGTATTAACCAAATCCAAGTGGGGTAAAGGGTTTCAACAGCTTTTATCTAAGCCCAACTGATCCATAACATGAAAAACAAAAAAGTCCGTTTTTCATCAAAAGTCATGCTGAAAAAAATGGTGGGAACCGGTTTTAAAGTATGGTGACGTACTATCCAATGGTGCGCAGCCAATAAACCAAGTATTAACCAAATCCAAGCGGGGTAAAGGGTTTCATCAGCTTTTATCTAAGCCCAACTGATCCATAACATGAAAAACAAAAAAGTCCGTTTTTCATCAAAAATCATGCTGAAAAAAATGGTGGGAACCGGTTTTAAAGTATGGTGACGTACTATCCAATGGTGCGCAGCCAATAAACCAAGTATTAACCAAATCCAAGCGGGGTAAAGGGTTTCAACAGCTTTTATCTAAGCCCAACTGATCCATAACATGAAAAACAAAAAAGTCCGTTTTTCATCAAAAGTCATGCTGAAAAAAATGGTGGGAACCGGTTTTAAAGTATGGTGACGTACTATCCAATGGTGCGCAGCCAATAAACCAAGTATTAACCAAATCCAAGCGTGGTAAAGGGTTTCAACAGCTTTTATCTAAGCCCAACTGATCCATAACATGAAAACCAAAAAGTCCGTTTTTCATCAAAAGTCATGCTGAAAAAAATGGTGGGAACCGGTTTTAAAGTATGGTGACGTACTATCCAATGGTGCGCAGCCAATAAACCAAGTATTAACCAAATCCAAGCGGGGTAAAGGGTTTCAACAGCTTTTATCTAAGCCCAACTGATCCATAACATGAAAAACAAAAAAGTCCGTTTTTCATCAAAAGTCATGCTGAAAAAAATGGTGGGAACCGGTTTTAAAGTATGGTGACGTACTATCCAATGGTGCGCAGCCAATAAACCAAGTATTAACCAAATCCAAGCGGGGTAAAGGGTTTCAACAGCTTTTATCTAAGCCCAACTGATCCATAACATGAAAAACAAAAAAGTCCGTTTTTCATCAAAAGTCATGCTGAAAAAAATGGTGGGAACCGGTTTTAAAGTATGGTGACGTACTATCCAATGGTGCGCAGCCAATAAACCAAGTATTAACCAAATCCAAGCGGGGTAAAGGGTTTCAACAGCTTTTATCTAAGCCCAACTGATCCATAACATGAAAAACAAAAAAGTCCGTTTTTCATCAAAAGTCATGCTGAAAAAAATGGTGGGAACCGGTTTTTAAGTATGGTGACGTACTATCCAATGGTGCGCAGCCAATAAACCAAGTATTAACCAAATCCAAGCGGGGTAAAGGGTTTCAACAGCTTTTATCTAAGCCCAACTGATCAATAACATGAAAAACAAAAACGTCCGTTTTTCATCAAAAGTAGCAGCAGAGAGGGTGAACAGACCACGTTTTCAAGCAAAAATAAGGCTTCCCACAAATCTCATTTTAACCGAAAAAAAAAAGTCTCCATTTTTGTAAAACGGAGATTTTACGATTTTGCTCACAACGATGTGGTCATCCACCCTCTCTGCTGCTAAGGGTTAACAAAAAATAAGAAATGATTTTAACCGAATATTTGATCCAGTCCGATACGATATCGAGTCCGAGGATCATGTAAATTTATTGTTATAAATCCATGCGGGGTTGACTGAGCGTTACTAAAGAAATTTTTAAATTGATTGAAGTCCATATCGGAACACCATGTCTGCCAAATATTTCGTAGCGTATGTGTATCAACGCCGTTAAACACAGCAAGAATATTACAGTTATCTCTAATCACTTTTGGAATCTGTGTGTAGCGTTGAGTGACATATATCACGTCAGTGTTTTTATGCCTGCCTCTGGAAAAGATCCTAGCAGGATTTTTTTGTTTATCCAACATTATATCGTCGTATACGACTAAATTGTTAATATCTCCATCAATATCATCAATGCTCGGTGCTTCATCGATATCGGTTATAAAATCAATGGCGTTCTCGCCCTTAATTTCTGAAGCATTCTCGTTAAAATCCTTTAACACTTCATAACATCGTTGATCATCTACGCTAGGGGCAATTAAATACAACTTATCCCACTTCATCCATCTCATTATTAAATTGAGCAACAATTGCGTTTTACCGGATCCAGATGGCCCGATTATAATCATCCGGATAGAGTTTGGTAGCGCTGCATGATGCTTAATTGGTTCTCTTGTTTTAGTCGCCGAAAAATCAATTATATCCATATTTCTATACATAAATTATGGATCTATATTGTGTGAAGTGTAAAACGCGTACTGGCACAGATGATGTGACGACGGTTACAACTAAAAATAACCGATCAGCGCTTTCTGGTAAATGCGTGCAATGTGGTACAAAGAAATTTAGATTTGTGTCTATGAAATCTGATTTAAAAAAAAACGAGGAGGTGATATCGCAGCCAAATTGGCAAAGCTCCCTGGAACCCCATGGGCAAAGTACCCCGGAGAAAAGCACCTCCCAGGATATAGCTACTGTGGACCGGGAACCAGACTTGATATCAGACTCAATAATCAAAATCAACCCAACCCCGGTGAAGAACCAATAAACGCCATTGATAAGGCCTGTCACCTTCATGATGTTGCTTATAAAAGCAGCAATCTGCAACACAGACATCTAGCAGATGTGAAATTAATTCATGCGTTAAATGCTATTCCTGATAAATCCTTCAAAGAAAAGTTATCTTCGTGGTTGGTAAAATCAGCTATGAAAGGCAAATTGATGATGGGTGCTGGTAATTGAAAATGCTAGCATTTTAATATGGAATCAATTTATTATTCCCCAAGAGGATACTGGAGGGGTAAATCAGCAGTCCATAAACTCGCTAGCGCTGCAAAAGTGAAAAAAACTACAGCGGCGGATTGGTTATCCAAACAGGCACTATGGCAAATTTATCTACCACCGCCTAAACAAATTCAATTCTCGCATTTTGATGTGACAGTTCCTAATGAAGTTCATCAGGCTGATATATTATTTCTGCCACATGATCGTGGTTACAAATACGCTTTAACCGTAGTTGATATTGCAAGTCGATACAAAGAAGCAGAACCGTTAAAAACAAAATCAGCCACTGAAGTTGCTTCTGCATTTGAAAGGATTTATCGACGAGGTCCTCTGCACTGGCCAAATCTATTGCAGGTTGATCCTGGAAAGGAATTTCAGGGTGCGGTTCTATCTACAATGAAAAATCATAATGTCACCATACGACGAGGGCATACTGCGCTACATCGCGATCAGGCCATTGTCGAACGATTTAATCGGACGATTGCTGAGCGGTTATTTGGATATCAATACGCAAAAGAATTCATTCAAGAAAAGCGATCCCGTGAATGGGTCAAAAGGTTACCAGCTGTGATTACCGCACTGAATAATGAGATCACTAGAACAATCAACATGAAACCTAGGAACGCTATTAAAAAGAAGTCTATACCCGTACAACCACAAAAAGATTTCCCTAGAAACGCTAGCGTTTCCCAACCAATTCTTGGTAGTAATGTCATTGTGAGGTATTTATACGAACCAGGAGAGCTTGAGGGTGGCAGAAAAAGGGCTACTGATCCTATTTGGAGTGTTACTGCACACAAGATATCTAGTATAACACGATCTACGGGTAGACCTCCAGTCTATAAACTGGATTCAACTGCCCCTCAACGAGGATTTACTCGACAACAATTACAGGTAATTCCCGAGGATACTCAATTACCACCGCATGGTCTTAATTAACACCCGATGCCAGAGGCATTGTGCTGGCACCCCGGCGTCTGTTGCACTCAAGACAAGTCAACATCACATTGTTTCTGACATGACCGAGACTGTTATTTTTTCTGTCTACGGTAAATTGGCGAGGATCTTTATCCGAATACTGCCAACGCATTATACAATTGCAACTCGCGCAGTGATTATTCTGTTGTTGTTTCAGCGTAATTATTAATTTAGCATCAATATCAAATTCTCGTTGGTTTTTTTTGTCCTGTTGTTTGTAACCGGAGAGTTTTTTATTAATGATGCTAACATCAATATCACTTATTGTTGTGTCATTATCATCGCCAATGATTTCATCATCGAGGACAACTCTTCGAAGTTGATTTATTTTTCGTACTCTGGATACTGCGAGATAGACTAAATTCGACCATTCGATGCGATTATCTACCATCCAAACAATTGTATCCGATATAGTTAATCCCTGTGAAGAATGTATCGTCGCTGCGTATCCTAGCGTCCATGGGGATTTATTAGCACGCAATGCATTTTCGACGACGCTTATATCAACCAGCACAATATCATTTAACACGAGAATCTGCTTTTCACTCTTCCCTGGAATATCAACTTCAATATTCTGCTTTCGTGTATCCGAAGGCCTATAACACAACGGTACTGGAAGTGTTGCAAATTTTTCTTTATGCGTTTCAAATAACTTCATCTGAAGTGTGTCTCTGACTATTTTTCTACTTGCTACTATCAAATCATTTGGTCTCCACGTTTCCCAGAAATCATTCATGGGAGTTTCTGAAATTATTTCACGCGCTATTTCGCATTGGATTTTATCCGGTTGTAATCTAATCAGTGCTTTGAACTCGCGTAATTGTTCATCAAGTGATCTATGGTCGGTATTAATTTCTTCATAATAGTCTACAGAACCCTTTAGCCATTCATGTGGAGATCCACCGACAAATGGTGGTGGTTGGCCGTGATCACCGCACATGACGACTTTTGTGTTTTTGTTTAACAACCACTCGAGAAATGTTTGTAATACTCTCAACGATACCGTGCATATTTCATCCCAAATTATGATTTCAGGAATGAATTTATCACCCATTCGATCAGGGGTCCATTCATCGCCTTTCCATCGAAAGAAACTATGATAAGTACAGGCATTTACCCCTCGCTGTATCATCTCTCTGGCGAGTCTGTGAGTCGGTGTTAACACAATCATGTTAGAAACGCTAGCGTTTCCACGACGATATAATTCAATTGCACGAGTTGTCTTTCCTGACCCACCACAACCGTTTAAATAAACTGTCTTGTATCTACATATTGGATCAGATACCGGTGGTGCATTAGAAAATTCTGATTGAATCTTATCACACTTTAAGTACTTTTCATCCATGGTAACATCTGCCGATTCACAATACTCGTGTAGCGTCTCCTTTTTAAATCTCCAACATCCCCACGCTTCCTCCTGGGATGTGAATTTAGCTACATCTGATTTGTATTTATTGTGTATATACATCGAATCAGTAGCTACTCTAACCGCGGTATTAGGAAATCTATTTATCATCGAAAATAAATTGATAGAAGCATAAGCTAGCATAGAACTTCTCAAATGTGTGTACTGGGAATTATATCCATCACAGTAGGTAACAACCGTACCCAATTTTTCACCATTGGATAGAAAAGCATCCTTACGGGATACAAGTTTTCCCTGTTTCGTTAAATCCGTTACAAGAAAATCGTATTCAGCGACGTCTATGATCAACCGCGAGGAAAATTTTGCATTGTCGTATCTTCCACCCTGGGTAAATTTACCGATTATTCTTCGTCCAAAATCCTTTGCTTGTTCTTTTTTAATTTCAAATAACTTCTTAGACCAATTCATGATTTGTTCTTCATTGAAATCAGGGAATTGTTTTCGCAATTCGCTAATTATACGATCTAGATCGGGTTGTGGTAGCCAAACTTCTTTCTGAGCTCGATAGCACATAATAGCTTCGGAAACAATCAACGATATCAGCATGCCACAATCAATCATATATCGTAGTAACACTATTGGCATCCAGGCCTTTTCAGATATATGTCTACCAAGCCAAACATAACTACACGGATGTAACCCTGTAGCGAGTTCAAATGATATCACACGAGCGAATCCGGTTAAATCAAAATCAGGTAATGGCCCATTAATCGCAACACGAGTCATTTCATGCGTGGGGTGTCCAAATCGTTTAAAATAGTTACTACATTCCCCATACCCGAGAAAACTTCCGGGATAACACGCGGCTATATCAATTGAAATCATACCATCACGTGAGTATTTCGTATTCCACAGTCCTCCATGACTAAATTCGACGCAACTCAATTTAACGTCCTCGAGAAAATCACTTCGTGTTGGACGCCATGAGTTTTTTTCTCTTGCGAAGTGAGCTACCACTGATGGAATAGTAAAACTATCCGTCAATAGTTTTTCATGGGAACTCTCTGGTGAAAAATCACTAGCGATTTTTCTCATTCTGTTATCTAATTCTTCAACGCGATATAATTCACCATTTGGTCTTACAAATTGATCAAATCCTGATTCGGAACCAGCACTATTAAGTAACCACACTGACACAGGATCATCTTTACACAACGCATGAATAGCATCAAATAATTTCTCTTCATAGAAAACATCCCCGGAAAATTCCCCGGAAAATTCCGGGGGGATATATCTCACGGTTCTATCTCGTGGAAATATTGTTACTGCAGGTGTCCACGCGTGTTCGTTATGATCAATAATTTGTATTGGAGCCCCTCGCGATTGATATTTCGGTTCGTATAATACTTCTCCGGTTATTGTTGTTACTGATATTGGGAATTTTAATGATGCTTCTAATTTAGCTATATCAGAAATCTTTGCACCGTGCTGTTTCACTGTCAGTTCCCATTCGGTTATTTTCCTACGTCGCAGATCAGTTAGTTTATTTCCTCGGGATGCATTTGTGAAGTGTTCCATTACCCGTGTTGCTACACAATTGAGCCTTGACGAAGTCAACGGTGAATATTTCATAGGAGCTAGTTTTGCAATATCGGGTTTATCATTTAACGGATATATCCCATAAACGATTGCTGTTACAGGATAAGATCTCTCGTAGTATGGTTTGTCAATTCCAGTTAGAATTCCTGGTTTGGAATCTCTACTTACAATGACAGTTTTTTTATCCTTGAGGATTGGTTCAAATTTATCCCTAATAATCCATTTGCCTTCGACTTCGATAATGAATTTTATTCTGAAAAAATACTTCTGATGGGAATTGCTTTGTTTGGGAATTGCTTTGCTTGAAATCCTTTGGATTTCCACCTTTGGATTTCCACCTTTGGATTTTACGCCAAGGTGTGAAATTATCTCAGCTGCTCTTTTATCGTTCATAGTAGCATCGATGATGGGTACATTGACATCTTCATCAATAATTCGAAATGTCGACCAACAGTATGCTGCACCGTCTCGGTAGAATTCATTAAAACACTCCCTGATTTTACCGAGTATAGTTCTATCACCGATTAGACGTTTTGGTGTATCAGAGACTCTATCAAGATTGAATTTAGTATTTTTCCAGGGCTTAATTTTCGATAATCTTTGGAACTCCCTATCAAGATTGAATTTAGTATTTTTCCAGGGCTTAATTTTCGATAATCTCTTGAACTCTGCCATGTTATAATCAATGAATTTAGTATTTCTCCAAGGCTTAATTTTGGATAATCTCTTGAACTCTGCCATGTTATAATCAATGAATTTAGTATTTCTCCAAGGCTTAATTTTGGATAATCTGTTGAATTCCTCCATGTTATAATTAAAACAAGTATTTAAATAGAAAAATATACTATAATGAATCACTGCAAGTGGCTAATGATTGGATCAACAACCCCGTGTAACAAATCATGCAGAAGCGAATTCTGTGGGTATCATTTACAAAGCGTTAGGCGAGGAAGTTTTGGCCCTCTTCCATGCCTCCAATGTGGGGTGGGCGTTAGAGGAAAATCGCAGTTGTGTCTTGCTTGTGGGGGTAAACGATACAGGGAACTAAAACGCTACTATGACAAACGAATCATTGACCCTAACGTCCTTGATAAAATCAAGGACAAAATCATCAAAACCCCTCAAGACTACATTGATAGACTTATAATTAAAGCAAATAATAAATTAGACAAGTAATATTATTATATAAATGAGCCAAGATTTCAGACCTCATCCAGTGCTCGTTAATTACGAAGCCTCCAGTGATGGTGTTGTCAGGCACCGCAGACTAAAAAACCCGGTTGGATATCTAAATAATATGGGGTATTTGTTGTTTAGTGCTAGAAATAAAACATATCTCTGTCACAGAATTATTTTTGAATGTCATAATGGATTAATCGAAGACGGATTTGTGATTGATCACATAAATGGCGTGAAGACTGATAATTGTCTTGTGAATCTTCAAGCCGTCTCACAAAGTCGGAATGCAAAATTAGGTGGAACTGGCAAACATGCAAAACCCCCTAGGAGAGTTAAATCGTTTGATTTAGAAAATAATGAAGAGAGAAGCTTTCAATCGATAAATGAAGCCAGTAGATACTTTGACATTTGTAGGGCTTCAATACGATTTGTTTCAGAAAATATAATTAAAACTGCTCTGTCTAAAAAAAATGGTCATAAAATAAAATTCGTATACACCTAAACGATTCAAGGTTGCACGATGTGGTCATCACCCTCTCTGCTGCTGCTGCAAATGTTTCATTTGTGGGTTAATAATTCTTTTACGAGTTCAACGAAAATTTGATCGAGTCCGATACGATATCGTGTCCCAGACCTTGTCCCAGACCTTGTCCCAGACCTTGTCCCAGACCTTGTCCCAGACCTTGTCCCAGACCTTGTCTGGGGGGGGATGAAAATCCTTTGTTGAAAATCGAAGATTTTTAGGATTGAAAGTCTTTACGACGAAAATCATTTATGATTTCACAAACAAACTAATCGCTAACACCTCTTCTTGTAAATCAATCAGATTATTTGACTGGTCGGTGAGTTTGAAATTAATTCTCGTTAACGAATTATTATGGCATCGCATGTAGACAGGATTAATTGGGTTTTCAATAATTAGGAATCCTGGAGGAGCTGTTGGTGCAAACGAATAAAGAATATATCCTTGCTGAGCTTGATTTGATCGTTCGAGATTAATTTGATAGCTTCCTTCAATTGCATCACATACTAAATTGAGCGCAATCACCGATGAAATATTCACGTTGAACGGAGCGATATGCCTACCGCCACCATCTGGATCATTATCATACCTGAAGAGGACAGATGGATCTTGTTTTTGTAGCGCCTTGATATCGGTTTTAACAATTCTTGCTAGTTCATCAGCTTTGTACCCGGGAAACTTGAAATTACGCAGATTGTCCTCTGTGATATTGTAATCGGTTAGGAATCGTTGTTTATTGTCGCTGTTGTCATTAATTATTGTTTGAATAATTAGTTCATAGATATATTCCATATCAGATATAAGTTGATTTATTATTTCAACGTGTTTTTGCGATTTTGTTTTCCGTAGTTGTTCTAGTTGTGTGTCATATAATTGTTTAATTTCATTAAAATAACCACGGACGTCAGTTAGCGTAAATGAAATAGTAACAGATGAGTCGGTTGTTCTTTTAATGATAAAATCCCATTGCAATGTGTCTTTGTTGGTAAATATAAATCTATCGGCGATTCTTCCTTTTCTTATATCAGATAAATTATCTCGATAACTGGGATTGATTTCATGATATGATTGTACGTCCGTGGTTAAGTCGGCGGTGGAATTTTCCGGTGGTTTTTCAGGCCATCCTAACACTGTTCTTAACGAGCTGTTATATATATCTACAATATATCCCTCTGTGCTTATTTCGATCGACGACGAGAGCGTCGGTTGATGAAGATTAATAGCTATTTTTGATTCTTTTCCAGTGATTGATTTTATTCTACGCTGAATTTCAGCATTGATTTGCTTAATTCGGTACGACCCAGTTGGTAACGAAACAGTTTCCCACTCTGGAGTACCATCGGGTTTATTCTTATACGAGAACACCAGTGCGTTATTGGGTTGCTGACCGCCAAATGCAACCGATCTGATATTAGGCCAGCTATGATATACTCGTAATTTTGCCAGCGCGATCTCACGCACTGGAATCGGAGAAGGGAAGTTCACACTAAATTCAGGACTCGTTGATGTTATTGATATCATGCTTGTTTGTACTGGGTTCGTGTTCTCCACTATTCGTTGAAGTAATTCCTGCGGTGTTGTCATTGTTATTATACTCATGATTTATTTCTAATTTTGGTATCGAGGAATCATAAATACTGACCATCACTGAGAACTCACAATCTGGTAATGTTGATATTATTGAGATCATTTTGTTTTTTGGGTTCGTATTTTCTGATTCCATCGGTGTTGTCATTGTTATTATATTCATGTTGTTGCTCTAATTTTGATATCGCTGAATCAAAAATACTGACCATCGCTGAGAATTCACTATCTGATATAATTGTATTATCGAGTGACGACGATATCATCAATGATAATTGCGAGTATGCGGTTGATGCAATATGAAATTGAAGTAAGTAATTCTGCAGTTTACTCTGGCTGCATGATGATATCTTTTTTGTTATCCCGGTTGATATACCCCCGATTGTAGCCACCGCAGAAATGCAAATTGGAACTACGACCGGGGCAATCATTGTAACCGATGCAAGTATTATTCCGGCGCCAGCGAGAACGCTTGACACCGAGTACATAGTAATATTAATTGCGGTGATTCTTCGTCGGTATTTTTTTATTTTTATTTGATACTCCTCGGCGAGGGTTTTGAGTCTATTTTGAAATTCTCTGACCTGATCATAGCGACATTGCGTTGATGAAATCATTGTTATTTTAAACCCGCTAGTGTTTTCAATTATTTGCCATCTTCCGGGTAGTGGATCAGGGGGTAGTTTACTTCACATATAAATTCTATACACCATGTTATTTCTTTTCTAATGGTGTTATCAACCCCGACAATCTCAAATTCTTCTCCACCCACGATAATTACTGTCGCGGTGCCACCAAAGTAGGTTTTACCTTTCACGATGATATCAAATTGATTGTTAGAGATTAATGTCATCCTGTAGATACCATGGGGCCACCCCTCGATATTGACTTTCAATTTAGCATTAGAGTTTTTTATCCAATCAAAGGTCCCATGCTTTACCCTTTCAGATTTTTCTTTTAGTTTAGAAATATCGTCAATAACGTCGGAATAGGTTTTATTGATTTCGGTATTTTTCATTATCTTTCCATCGTGGCGTTTAAAAAATGAAACCAAAAGGAGGTGAAGTTTCAAACCTTCTCGGAATAGATAATCCCCCTCGAGTTGAGAATATGTCGTAGTGATATTGTAACTTTTAGAACCCTCAAAGAAATTTTTAGCCATTTCACTGGTGGGTTTTTGTTCGTCAATAGCGCTTTTAATTTCAGCGAGAGTCGGACCTGTCAGTGTGGTTTCAGATACAGGTGTTCTCCCTAAAAATTTATCAACGATGGTATTAAGTGTTGTTTGTCTCACCATAAACATATTAATATCTTTGAGAGTCATCGTAGATGTAGCCGGGACACCAAAGAAACTATTAGCGATGTAGGCATTGTGAGTATGCTTGCCGATAAACTCGCTAATTTCAGCGAGAGTCATGCCAGCCACAAGTGGGGTTCCAAAAAACTTAACAACTACGTCGTTAGTGGGTTTTTAATCTTCTATTAGTTTAGAAATCTCGAGATAATTTGCCTTGATTTCTGAAGCAGTCATCATCCTTCCAGCTTCCTTGTTAGCGAAGAATGAATTCAACAAGTCTTTAATTTCAGCTAGAGTCATGCCAACCACAAGCGGGGTTCCAAAGAATTTATGTACGACATTTTTGCGAAAACTATTATAACCTCGTATAAGATCATTCAGCTCACGGCCGTGGGTGGCAATCGTGTTGTCGTGGGTGGCAATCGTGTTGTCGTGGGTGGCAATCGTGTTGTCGTGGGCGGCAATCGCGTCGGTGATCGTAGACACAAGTGCACCTGGTTTAAGTCGTCCACCGTTGGAATAAAGCGCAATAGAGTTTTCAGCGGCATCGCTCTGCCGTATCAAAATGTCATTCACGGATATATTACTGCTTTTCAATTTACCCTGTTTGTCTTGAAATACAACTAATTCGTTCGGGTCAACATTTACTAAATTTAACGTCTCAGCGATTTCATCTTCAATTATTTTTTTTACATCCTCGATAGAACCAGCAGATGTTTCCGCGGTGGGTTCCGACATTGACAGAGATTGTCCCCAAATATCAATCATTATTGTTAGCGTAACTTGTGTTTTCAATTTATTGATCCTTGTAATTTCCCACTCGTGTATTCGTTTACAACCAGATGAGGTGGTTTCCACGGTGGAAAATTCTTTGAATTTTCACTAAAGGATTTTAATGAAATCTCCGCGAGGACATTTAATACTTCACGGCCGCATATCGGTGGATCATTTAATTGTTGTGTTGGCAGCGTGGAATAAAAAATCGGAAACTCTTTGAGTTTCGTCGAAGAATTTATATACCGCATAAACTCTTTCGGTGGGGCTAGCCCATATGAATCGAAATAGACAATCCCACGTGGATCAATCGCGTATGCAACCCAGTGAGTTCCCGATCCGCTGCTGTTATCAAGATTGATGATACCGGTTTCAACGTTATTTGGTTTTCTTGGTAATTGATCTCTCATAAAAACCCCTCTGAAGTTTTTTATCGCTAGTTTTTTAGCAGCATCAATTAAATCAAAATTGGACATAGGAACCATAGGTTTGGAAATCGAAGGTTTGTAAATCGAAGATTTTTCAATTAATAAACCGTTCCCTGTATTCTTCTTAGACCCGATCCGTTCACGGATTTCCCGCTGTACCATGAATACGGGGTTCCTGGTAGGTACAACCCCTTTCCCTTTTTTTTATATCCTTTCCCAGTTGCCTTTTTCAACGCCATCCCTGCCGCGGTACCAACGGCTCCCAACGCTGCCGCTTTCGCCACCGCTGGGGCAGCCGCTGCAATCAATGCTGGTATTGCGGCTAACAATGGAAATATACCACCTGATTTTATCATGTTCGCGACTGCGGCTTTTGAAAATTCTATTTGAACTCCTCGCTTATTTTTCATTGCATCATTAAAATGTTTTATTTGACGATCCGTCAGTGATATTTTATGTGTACCGCCAGACATCTGCGCTGGTTTTAACGTTATTGTGGTTCCACATTCTTTAGCGGATTTTGATCGCAATTTCTTGACCTGACCATCAGTCAGCTTGACACTAACAACACTATATGTCATTTTATTGTAAAACACATTTATGCTTTCAATTGATCTAATTGTGAAAATCGTTTACGATTTCAATCATAGATTTTCCACTGGTGCATCAACGAGTCTCATTCGTCCGCCAGCCCCTTCTAACAACATTGATTTGTCGCTGAGAATAACAGCAACCGCTCTATAATCAACACCGCCAGGATCTATACGAGCCCTAAAATGTATGTCAACAACGGATTGTCTTGTTAAATCAAGATGTTCCAGTGAAAAGTAATAAATTGGATACAAGTTCTTAAAATCGAGTTGCGATATTTGCAAACCGGTATCAACATTTTGATCACGACCCATATATGACAGCATCCGATGATACACACGTGCTATTTGGTTGTTTCCGTAATTAAGCTGTATATCCTCAGATGGTTCTTGTTGTCCGTTTATTCTCAGTGAAACCTCACTTACCCCTAACCGATCAAATATCATATGACTGCGTTCTTGGGAACCTAATCGATTCCGATTCTGCAGCGCTATAAATATATGACGTGGAGCTGAAACGCCTTGTTTTGATGCCAGGTGCCATGTAAATGTACCATTAACATTATCCTCTTTAGCATCAGTCGTTGTTGTTAGCCAACTTAGCAATGATTTACCACCAGTTTCCATAAATGAGAGCAGCCGCTCTTCCGTGGTAATTGATGGAGTCATTACTGGCATCCATAATACTATTTTACTCAAAACAACTTTAGCTTCATCGGCACCAGTACGCCAAATTGCATCATTGTCATTGCCCTTTCGCACTAACGCGATTGTGTGTTTGGCTCCATAGATGACTTTTCTGACATTTCTGCAGAATCCAAATATATGATGGAGTGGAATCGCACATGAAAAATATCTTTGCTGTTCTTGCAATGCTAATTTTCGTGTTGCAAATCCTAAATTGAAATTACTATTAACGCCTCCAAGAATATCAAACGCAGCTCCTGGTCTAGCTCGACGTTCTGGATTAGTTGCTTCTCGTTGATTATCAACTGAAGTGTCTTGCGGTGTTAACACTTTAATGTATTGAAGGTGGTCAGCGTTATCAGAGGTATCCTTTGCAAACATCATAGATGGACCAGCCGATCTTGTATAATCATCGGAGTATCTTGCTAGTCCGATTATTGTTGTTGCAACATCAACCTCGCGGTCTATTGATTCAATTTCTTTTCCATCAATGAGATATCTTGCACTTTCAAATAACGCCATTATGCCATTGTTGACGAAACCAACTCGGATATTTGGATCATTTGCATATGGGGTATCAGCTGCAACATTTGTTACAAGTTTTCCTTCTACTTCAATAAATGCTTCACATGGCAAAAAGTATTTACTGGTATCTTGAACTTGAAGTTCAATTCGCGATCGTAGGTCGGGTTGTATTGCATGATAGGAATAGTATTGATAATCGCGGACGGAATCATCCTTGCGCACTGGGGCTTCCATATCTAACGCGGGATCAGCTGTTCGTTTAAACATTTTATTAAAATACTAGTGTTTTCAATTGGTGAATTGCAAAGCAATAATTATCGTCGTTGAAAATTTTTCGAATTTCTTTTTTGTTTCAAACCACTTCCTGCTATCGCGTTCATGATAGCGCTATCTGTTACCGGTGGTGACGAAGTCAATTGCGCTAGTTTTTCTTCCACTGCACTATTTATTGCTTTGCTGATTTTTGCAGGCATCACTGTAGTTGATGGCAGCACCACTGACGAAGTCATTCCTGGTTTCTTTCGTACCAATAATGCTATTTTATCTTTCGCGGCAGAAAATGCCTTTCCTGCAAGATTTCCAACGAAATTGATTCCCTTATCACGAATAGCATCAATGGCTTTCATTGATAATTGTTTAGCTAACGGCGCTACCTTGGGAGCCATTCTTGTAAATAACCCCGCAATGGTATTGCCGAAACCATCTCCGTAATATGCTCTATAAACAGGCAATCGTGAGTTCACCACGTAGACGCTTACTGGTTTATCATGGTTGTAGTGTATAATCATCTTGTTATAAAACTAGTAGTTTTTCAATTAATGATCAATCGCTTACATCCATAAGATTTTCATCATAACGTTGGGCGTCTCTGTGATTTTCAACTAATTCAGCAATAAGTTCTCGATATACATCAATGTCCATGATACCGCCGGCAAATAATCGTCTACAGATATCAGCTGCTTCATTAATTACTTCCGGTGAATTATTTCCGGCTCGTTTCCCTCCGATGAGAACCTCTAACCTTGATATATCACTGAGAATGTTACCAGGGCATGTCACGGTAGAGTCAAAGACATCCTTTAGATTTCCAATCGAATATCCTTTTCCGCTTGTTTTCTTAGAACCAGCTTCTGCTTTTATGTCTATTTGTTCCGGGATTGGATCCTCCATATAAGGTGGTGGTTGTAGACCGCCTTTAACCACAGCTAGAAAGTTATTATAACCAGGGTGCTGCAACGCTGAGATTTTATCCCCGCCGTGTTTCGCTAGATATATTTTTGATGCCCAAGTGTCTTTGCTTTTTATAAAACTTTTAAACTCGTCTTTTAATAAATTCTCTCTTATACCCTTTGGAAAATTGTTTCTAGCAAAATCAGCTAATTCGTAATCCGTTCGGATTCCTTCAATTTCATTTAATGCTGCGACTGTAAATATATTCTCAGGTGAATAGTCTCTTCCTGCAGCTGCACCTTCGCGTTCTTCAATTTCGCGCTGAGTTTTTATATCACTGGATAGCTGTTGTATCCCTGCGCGTGTTTGTCCGGTCTCTGCTGCTATCTTTTCAAGCACACCAAGAACAGGCACTTCTCGACGCTTGCCTTCCTTAGGAATATCTCCGTATATTGCTCGTTCAGTTGCTGTTTTCACATCTTTGGTCGCACTTGTTATCGGAGTAAACAGTTGTTCACTTGACACAGAAAAGTCAGTCTGCGCTTGTTGTCGTTGTTGAAGTTTCTCGCGAAGTCTGTCTCGAACCGGTATAAACTTTTTAATTGCTGCTAGCCGCTCTCGGGCTAATCTAGTTGTAAGCGATTCACCTACCATATATTGTTTATGAACTGAATTTTCAAATGTAAAACTATCACAATTAAAAGCTTAGTTATTAAATAACTTAGTTATTAAATAATGTACCATCAAGCTAACGTATTCATCTTCGACAGGGTTAAACTGTACGACGCTATCCGCGAGTGTTTCAGAAATAACATCGCTGGGGATTTCAGAATTGTAATATCTGAGAATGGCGATGAACGATTTGTGTTAACGACGCGGCAACAAGAACAATTACGTGAAAATGGAGGCGTCGCGGTGATTACTTGCTACTACGACCAGATCATCCATTATGCACATAACTGCATGAGCAAGTCCAGACTGATGAGTATCCTTTCAGGAGAAAATCCTATGTAAGTGTTACAAAAAACGCTAAAAAAAATTTATTTTTAATAAAAAGTACTGAAAGCCTATTTTATAGTAACGCTCACGTGGTTAAGATACGGGTTTTTCCTCGTTTAACATTTTTCTAAGATCACGAACCTTAGAACTAATTTCAGCTCGTTTTTGATACTCTTGGCCGAGCTTTTGACGTATTGCTTCAACGGTGCTAAATAGCGTTATGAATACATTAATGTCGTTACCGTACAAACAAGCATTGATGGATTTTTGAATTCCTTTCACGAGCCTGTACATCTTGGGTAAAACATAACGACCCTTACTAGACTGATACTCAATATCTTCATATTCCGAGGTAATCTTGTCAGCGTCGAGACTTTCAGATAATAATACCCCTTTATTATTTAAATTTGAGATTTCAGCAATTATAGCATTTACATCATTGATATCCATTATTTATATTTATTATAAATATAGTATACTGTATCTCTAATTATTAAAAAAAACAAAACATATATGACAACACATCTTTGGAACTCCTTGGGTGCCTTCGCATCCAAGTAAGCCCAAGGGGACCCGAAACATACATCTCCGGCGGGAGGCCTAAGGTGGCAAACGCCATCTTAGACCGCCCAGAAGATATGCTTGGGGTAACGTCACAACATGGACGGCACAATGCCATATATATCTCCGCTCGAGTGTTGCGGCAAATTTTAGGCATAACATGTACTTAATTAACTTAATTAAGGATGGATTATAATTCAATGGAACGATGATGGTAATGATGTGGGACGGCACAAGACAGCACAAACATGAAACGACGGGGCGGATTTTCTACGGCCAATCAACCGATCAAAAGCAACCAATTAAATTAACCCGGTTGCATGATTGTGAACAAAAGACAACCACACGCCTGGGTTAATGGCGTTGGTTAGTTTTGATCGATCGCAATGGCCTTCGAAAGCCCCAAGCTTTATACCTTTGATATACTATATAAGGCGACTATTTCAGCAGCGTCGTTTCATGGGTATGTTATTTTATTTCCTTATTACTTATTAATGCTGTTTCACAACATTTAAATGAGACAATTATTTTAAATGAAACATTAAACAAAATAATACAGTTTTTTAAATAACAACATATATTTTCCCTATTCTAATTCTCTATACAAAAATGCATTATCGATTAGATCATAAAGAGCTGTATACAAGGAATTTTAACCACGCCCACCTACTTCAATGAATAGGAAACACTCGCGTTCCGGCTGAGCGAACATAGGTAATGCGTACATTATAAGAACGTCTGTACTGAAAAGAACGAGTTAGCTGTCTGCTTTACTGCTAGTCCACCCACCCCCACACATGAGATATGTAGATAAATAAAAATACAACTATTTAAATAATTCAGTTTTAGCCCACAAGCGACAATAAAAAGTTTTATTCTCGAAACTCATGTATTATATCTCCATTACAGTCACGTGGGCGCGCCTAGTTACAGGTAATATGGCAGGCGACAAATTCCTTTGACGTCATAATACAAGGGAACTTAGTAGGTAAATGTTATAAGTTGTGGCAGATTAATCTATAAAGAATTTATCTCCCTTAGCAGCAGAGAGGGTGGATGACCACATCGTTGTGAGCAAAATCGTAAAATCTCCGTTTTACAAAAATGGAGACTTTTTTTTTTCGGTTAAAATGAGATTTGTGGGAAGCCTTATTTTTGCTTGAAAACGTGGTCTGTTCACCCTCTCTGCTGCTAAAGTCATGCTGAAAAAAATGGTGGGAACCGGTTTTAAAGTATGGTGACGTACTATCCAATGGTGCGCAGCCAATAAACCAAGTATTAACCAAATCCAAGCGGGGTAAAGGGTTTCAACAGCTTTTATCTAAGCCCAACTGATCCATAACATGAAAAACAAAAAAGTCCGTTTTTCATCAAAAGTCATGCTGAAAAAAATGGTGGGAACCGGTTTTAAAGTATGGTGACGTACTATCCAATGGTGCGCAGCCAATAAACCAAGTATTAACCAAATCCAAGCGGGGTAAAGGGTTTCAACAGCTTTTATCTAAGCCCAACTGATCCATAACATGAAAAACAAAAAAGTCCGTTTTTCATCAAAAGTCATGCTGAAAAAAATGGTGGCAACCGGTTTTAAAGTATGGTGACGTACTATCCAATGGTGCGCAGCCAATAAACCAAGTATTAACCAAATCCAAGCGGGGTAAAGGGTTTCAACAGCTTTTATCTAAGCCCAATTGATCCATAACATGAAAAACAAAAAAGTCCGTTTTTCATCAAAAGTCATGCTGAAAAAAATGGTGGGAACCGGTTTTAAAGTATGGTGACGTACTATCCAATGGTGCGCAGCCAATAAACCAAGTATTAACCAAATCCAAGCGGGGTAAAGGGTTTCAACAGCTTTTATCTAAGCCCAACTGATCCATAACATGAAAAACAAAAAAGTCCGTTTTTCATCAAAAGTCATGCTGAAAAAAATGGTGGGAACCGGTTTTAAAGTATGGTGACGTACTATCCAATGGTGCGCAGCCAATAAACCAAGTATTAACCAAATCCAAGCGGGGTAAAGGGTTTCAACAGCTTTTATCTAAGCCCAACTGATCCATAACATGAAAAACAAAAAAGTCCGTTTTTCATCAAATGTCATGCTGAAAAAAATGGTGGGAACCGGTTTTAAAGTATGGTGACGTACTATCCAATGGTGCGCAGCCAATAAACCAAGTATTAACAAAATCCAAGCGGGGTAAAGGGTTTCAACAGCTTTTATCTAAGCCCAACTGATCCATAACATGAAAAACAAAAAAGTCCGTTTTTCATCAAAAGTCATGCTGAAAAAAATGGTGGGAACCGGTTTTAAAGTATGGTGACGTACTATCCAATGGTGCGCAGCCAATAAACCAAGTATTAACCAAATCCAAGCGGGGTAAAGGGTTTCAACAGCTTTTATCTAAGCCCAACTGATCCATAACATGAAAAACAAAAACGTCCGTTTTTCATCAAAAGTCATGCTGAAAAAAATGGTGGGAACCGGTTTTAAAGTATGGTGACGTACTATCCAATGGTGCGCAGCCAATAAACCAAGTATTAACCAAATCCAAGCGGGGTAAAGGGTTTCAACAGCTTTTATCTAAGCCCAACTGATCCATAAATTGAAAAACAAAAAAGTCCGTTTTTCATCAAAAGTCATGCTGAAAAAAATGGTGGGAACCGGTTTTAAAGTATGGTGACGTACTATCCAATGGTGCGCAGCCAATAAACCAAGTATTAACCAAATCCAAGCGGGGTAAAGGGTTTCAACAGCTTTTATTTAAGCCCAACTGATCCATAACATGAAAAACAAAAAAGTCCGTTTTTCATCAAAAGTCATGCTGAAAAAAATGGTGGCAACCCGTTTTAAAGTATGGTGACGTACTATCCAATGGTGCGCAGCCAATAAACCAAGTATTAACCAAATCCAAGCGGGGTAAAGGGTTTCAACAGCTTTTATCTAAGCCCAACTGATCCATAACATGAAAAACAAAAACGTCCGTTTTTCATCAAAAGTCATGCTGAAAAAAATGGTGGGAACCGGTTTTAAAGTATGGTGACGTACTATCCAATGGTGCGCAGCCAATAAACCAAGTATTAACCAAATCCAAGCGGGGTAAAGGGTTTCAACAGCTTTTATCTAAGCCCAACTGATCCATAACATGAAAAACAAAAAAGTCCGTTTTTCATCAAAAGTCATGCTGAAAAAAATGGTGGGAACCGGTTTTAAAGTATGGTGACGTACTATCCAATGGTGCGCAGCCAATAAACCAAGTATTAATCAAATCCAAGCGGGGTAAAGGGTTTCAACAGCTTTTATCTAAGCCCAACTGATCCATAACATGAAAAACAAAAAAGTCCGTTTTTCATCAAAAGTCATGCTGAAAAAAATGGTGGCAACCGGTTTTAAAGTATGGTGACGTACTATCCAATGGTGCGCAGCCAATAAACCAAGTATTAACCAAATCCAAGCGGGGTAAAGGGTTTCAACAGCTTTTATTTAAGCCCAACTGATCCATAACATGAAAAACAAAAAAGTCCGTTTTTCATCAAAAGTCATGCTGAAAAAAATGGTGGGAACCGGTTTTAAAGTATGGTGACGTACTATCCAATGGTGCGCAGCCAATAAACCAAGTATTAACCAAATCCAAGCGGGGTAAAGGGTTTCAACAGCTTTTATCTAAGCCCAACTGATCCATAACATGAAAAACAAAAAAGTCCGTTTTTCATCAAAAGTCATGCTGAAAAAAATGGTGGGAACCGGTTTTAAAGTATGGTGACGTACTATCCAATGGTGCGCAGCCAATAAACCAAGTA
>JARLTB010000414.1:0-48838 GCA_030141615.1 Unio pictorum
AGATAAAAGCTGTTGAAACCCTTTACCCCGCTTGGATTTGGTTAATACTTGGTTTATTGGATGCGCACCATTGGATAGTACGTCACCATACTTTAAAACCGGTTCCCACCATTTTTTTCAGCATGACTTTTGATGAAAAAGGGACTTTTTGCTTTTTCATGTTATGGATCAGTTGGGCTTAGATACAAGCTGTTGAAACCCTTTACCCCGCTTGGATTTGGTTAATACTTGGTTTATTGGATGCGCACCATTGGATAGTACGTCACCATACTTTAAAACCGGTTCCCACCATTTTTTTTCAGCTTGATTTTTTGATGAAAAACGGACTTTTTGCTTTTTCATGTTATGGATCAGTTGGGCATAGATAAAAGCTGTTGA
Organism: Unio pictorum; assembly: GCA_030141615.1. Taxonomy (NCBI): domain Eukaryota; kingdom Metazoa; phylum Mollusca; class Bivalvia; order Unionida; family Unionidae; genus Unio; species Unio pictorum. Next base: position 379 of record JARLTB010000414.1, read on the forward strand.
AACCCTTTACCCCGCTTGGATTTGGTTAATACTTGGTTTATTGGATGCGCACCATTGGATAGTACGTCACCATACTTTAAAACCGGTTCCCACCATTTTTTTCAGCATGACTTTTGATGAAAAAGGGACTTTTTGCTTTTTCATGTTATGGATCAGTTGGGCTTAGATACAAGCTGTTGAAACCCTTTACCCCGCTTGGATTTGGTTAATACTTGGTTTATTGGATGCGCACCATTGGATAGTACGTCACCATACTTTAAAACCGGTTCCCACCATTTTTTTTCAGCTTGATTTTTTGATGAAAAACGGACTTTTTGCTTTTTCATGTTATGGATCAGTTGGGCATAGATAAAAGCTGTTGAAACCCTTTACCCCGCTTGGATTTGGTTAATACTTGGTTTATTGGATGCGCACCATTGGATAGTACGTCACCATACTTTAAAACCGGTTCCCACCATTTTTTTCAGCATGACTTTTGATGAAAAAGGGACTTTTTGCTTTTTCATGTTATGGATCAGTTGGGCTTAGATACAAGCTGTTGAAACCCTTTACCCCGCTTGGATTTGGTTAATACTTGGTTTATTGGATGCGCACCATTGGATAGTACGTCACCATACTTTAAAACCGGTTCCCACCATTTTTTTTCAGCTTGATTTTTTGATGACAAACGGACTTTTTGCTTTTTCATGTTATGGATCAGTTGGGCATAGATAAAAGCTGTTGAAACCCTTTACCCCGCTTGGATTTGGTTAATACTTGGTTTATTGGATGCGCACCATTGGATAGTACGTCACCATACTTTAAAACCGGTTCCCACCATTTTTTTCAGCATGACTTTTGATGAAAAAGGGACTTTTTGCTTTTTCATGTTATGGATCAGTTGGGCTTAGATACAAGCTGTTGAAACCCTTTACCCCGCTTGGATTTGGTTAATACTTGGTTTATTGGATGCGCACCATTGGATAGTACGTCACCATACTTTAAAACCGGTTCCCACCATTTTTTTTCAGCTTGATTTTTTGATGAAAAACGGACTTTTTGCTTTTTCATGTTATGGATCAGTTGGGCATAGATAAAAGCTGTTGAAACCCTTTACCCCGCTTGGATTTGGTTAATACTTGGTTTATTGGATGCGCACCATTGGATAGTACGTCACCATACTTTAAAACCGGTTCCCACCATTTTTTTCAGCATGACTTTTGATGAAAAAGGGACTTTTTGCTTTTTCATGTTATGGATCAGTTGGGCTTAGATACAAGCTGTTGAAACCCTTTACCCCGCTTGGATTTGGTTAATACTTGGTTTATTGGATGCGCACCATTGGATAGTACGTCACCATACTTTAAAACCGGTTCCCACCATTTTTTTTCAGCTTGATTTTTTGATGAAAAACGGACTTTTTGCTTTTTCATGTTATGGATCAGTTGGGCATAGATAAAAGCTGTTGAAACCCTTTACCCCGCTTGGATTTGGTTAATACTTGGTTTATTGGATGCGCACCATTGGATAGTACGTCACCATACTTTAAAACCGGTTCCCACCATTTTTTTCAGCATGACTTTTGATGAAAAAGGGACTTTTTGCTTTTTCATGTTATGGATCAGTTGGGCTTAGATACAAGCTGTTGAAACCCTTTACCCCGCTTGGATTTGGTTAATACTTGGTTTATTGGATGCGCACCATTGGATAGTACGTCACCATACTTTAAAACCGGTTCCCACCATTTTTTTTCAGCTTGATTTTTTGATGAAAAACGGACTTTTTGCTTTTTCATGTTATGGATCAGTTGGGCATAGATAAAAGCTGTTGAAACCCTTTACCCCGCTTGGATTTGGTTAATACTTGGTTTATTGGATGCGCACCATTGGATAGTACGTCACCATACTTTAAAACCGGTTCCCACCATTTTTTTCAGCATGACTTTTGATGAAAAAGGGACTTTTTGCTTTTTCATGTTATGGATCAGTTGGGCTTAGATACAAGCTGTTGAAACCCTTTACCCCGCTTGGATTTGGTTAATACTTGGTTTATTGGATGCGCACCATTGGATAGTACGTCACCATACTTTAAAACCGGTTCCCACCATTTTTTTTCAGCTTGATTTTTTGATGAAAAACGGACTTTTTGCTTTTTCATGTTATGGATCAGTTGGGCATAGATAAAAGCTGTTGAAACCCTTTACCCCGCTTGGATTTGGTTAATACTTGGTTTATTGGATGCGCACCATTGGATAGTACGTCACCATACTTTAAAACCGGTTCCCACCATTTTTTTCAGCATGACTTTTGATGAAAAAGGGACTTTTTGCTTTTTCATGTTATGGATCAGTTGGGCTTAGATACAAGCTGTTGAAACCCTTTACCCCGCTTGGATTTGGTTAATACTTGGTTTATTGGATGCGCACCATTGGATAGTACGTCACCATACTTTAAAACCGGTTCCCACCATTTTTTTTCAGCTTGATTTTTTGATGAAAAACGGACTTTTTGCTTTTTCATGTTATGGATCAGTTGGGCATAGATAAAAGCTGTTGAAACCCTTTACCCCGCTTGGATTTGGTTAATACTTGGTTTATTGGATGCGCACCATTGGATAGTACGTCACCATACTTTAAAACCGGTTCCCACCATTTTTTTCAGCATGACTTTTGATGAAAAAGGGACTTTTTGCTTTTTCATGTTATGGATCAGTTGGGCTTAGATACAAGCTGTTGAAACCCTTTACCCCGCTTGGATTTGGTTAATACTTGGTTTATTGGATGCGCACCATTGGATAGTACGTCACCATACTTTAAAACCGGTTCCCACCATTTTTTTTCAGCTTGATTTTTTGATGAAAAACGGACTTTTTGCTTTTTCATGTTATGGATCAGTTGGGCATAGATAAAAGCTGTTGAAACCCTTTACCCCGCTTGGATTTGGTTAATACTTGGTTTATTGGATGCGCACCATTGGATAGTACGTCACCATACTTTAAAACCGGTTCCCACCATTTTTTTCAGCATGACTTTTGATGAAAAAGGGACTTTTTGCTTTTTCATGTTATGGATCAGTTGGGCTTAGATACAAGCTGTTGAAACCCTTTACCCCGCTTGGATTTGGTTAATACTTGGTTTATTGGATGCGCACCATTGGATAGTACGTCACCATACTTTAAAACCGGTTCCCACCATTTTTTTTCAGCTTGATTTTTTGATGAAAAACGGACTTTTTGCTTTTTCATGTTATGGATCAGTTGGGCATAGATAAAAGCTGTTGAAACCCTTTACCCCGCTTGGATTTGGTTAATACTTGGTTTATTGGATGCGCACCATTGGATAGTACGTCACCATACTTTAAAACCGGTTCCCACCATTTTTTTCAGCATGACTTTTGATGAAAAAGGGACTTTTTGCTTTTTCATGTTATGGATCAGTTGGGCTTAGATACAAGCTGTTGAAACCCTTTACCCCGCTTGGATTTGGTTAATACTTGGTTTATTGGATGCGCACCATTGGATAGTACGTCACCATACTTTAAAACCGGTTCCCACCATTTTTTTTCAGCTTGATTTTTTGATGAAAAACGGACTTTTTGCTTTTTCATGTTATGGATCAGTTGGGCATAGATAAAAGCTGTTGAAACCCTTTACCCCGCTTGGATTTGGTTAATACTTGGTTTATTGGATGCGCACCATTGGATAGTACGTCACCATACTTTAAAACCGGTTCCCACCATTTTTTTCAGCATGACTTTTGATGAAAAAGGGACTTTTTGCTTTTTCATGTTATGGATCAGTTGGGCTTAGATACAAGCTGTTGAAACCCTTTACCCCGCTTGGATTTGGTTAATACTTGGTTTATTGGATGCGCACCATTGGATAGTACGTCACCATACTTTAAAACCGGTTCCCACCATTTTTTTTCAGCTTGATTTTTTGATGAAAAACGGACTTTTTGCTTTTTCATGTTATGGATCAGTTGGGCATAGATAAAAGCTGTTGAAACCCTTTACCCCGCTTGGATTTGGTTAATACTTGGTTTATTGGATGCGCACCATTGGATAGTACGTCACCATACTTTAAAACCGGTTCCCACCATTTTTTTCAGCATGACTTTTGATGAAAAAGGGACTTTTTGCTTTTTCATGTTATGGATCAGTTGGGCTTAGATACAAGCTGTTGAAACCCTTTACCCCGCTTGGATTTGGTTAATACTTGGTTTATTGGATGCGCACCATTGGATAGTACGTCACCATACTTTAAAACCGGTTCCCACCATTTTTTTTCAGCTTGATTTTTTGATGAAAAACGGACTTTTTGCTTTTTCATGTTATGGATCAGTTGGGCATAGATAAAAGCTGTTGAAACCCTTTACCCCGCTTGGATTTGGTTAATACTTGGTTTATTGGATGCGCACCATTGGATAGTACGTCACCATACTTTAAAACCGGTTCCCACCATTTTTTTCAGCATGACTTTTGATGAAAAAGGGACTTTTTGCTTTTTCATGTTATGGATCAGTTGGGCTTAGATACAAGCTGTTGAAACCCTTTACCCCGCTTGGATTTGGTTAATACTTGGTTTATTGGATGCGCACCATTGGATAGTACGTCACCATACTTTAAAACCGGTTCCCACCATTTTTTTTCAGCTTGATTTTTTGATGAAAAACGGACTTTTTGCTTTTTCATGTTATGGATCAGTTGGGCATAGATAAAAGCTGTTGAAACCCTTTACCCCGCTTGGATTTGGTTAATACTTGGTTTATTGGATGCGCACCATTGGATAGTACGTCACCATACTTTAAAACCGGTTCCCACCATTTTTTTCAGCATGACTTTTGATGAAAAAGGGACTTTTTGCTTTTTCATGTTATGGATCAGTTGGGCTTAGATACAAGCTGTTGAAACCCTTTACCCCGCTTGGATTTGGTTAATACTTGGTTTATTGGATGCGCACCATTGGATAGTACGTCACCATACTTTAAAACCGGTTCCCACCATTTTTTTTCAGCTTGATTTTTTGATGAAAAACGGACTTTTTGCTTTTTCATGTTATGGATCAGTTGGGCATAGATAAAAGCTGTTGAAACCCTTTACCCCGCTTGGATTTGGTTAATACTTGGTTTATTGGATGCGCACCATTGGATAGTACGTCACCATACTTTAAAACCGGTTCCCACCATTTTTTTCAGCATGACTTTTGATGAAAAAGGGACTTTTTGCTTTTTCATGTTATGGATCAGTTGGGCTTAGATACAAGCTGTTGAAACCCTTTACCCCGCTTGGATTTGGTTAATACTTGGTTTATTGGATGCGCACCATTGGATAGTACGTCACCATACTTTAAAACCGGTTCCCACCATTTTTTTTCAGCTTGATTTTTTGATGAAAAACGGACTTTTTGCTTTTTCATGTTATGGATCAGTTGGGCATAGATAAAAGCTGTTGAAACCCTTTACCCCGCTTGGATTTGGTTAATACTTGGTTTATTGGATGCGCACCATTGGATAGTACGTCACCATACTTTAAAACCGGTTCCCACCATTTTTTTCAGCATGACTTTTGATGAAAAAGGGACTTTTTGCTTTTTCATGTTATGGATCAGTTGGGCTTAGATACAAGCTGTTGAAACCCTTTACCCCGCTTGGATTTGGTTAATACTTGGTTTATTGGATGCGCACCATTGGATAGTACGTCACCATACTTTAAAACCGGTTCCCACCATTTTTTTTCAGCTTGATTTTTTGATGAAAAACGGACTTTTTGCTTTTTCATGTTATGGATCAGTTGGGCATAGATAAAAGCTGTTGAAACCCTTTACCCCGCTTGGATTTGGTTAATACTTGGTTTATTGGATGCGCACCATTGGATAGTACGTCACCATACTTTAAAACCGGTTCCCACCATTTTTTTCAGCATGACTTTTGATGAAAAAGGGACTTTTTGCTTTTTCATGTTATGGATCAGTTGGGCTTAGATACAAGCTGTTGAAACCCTTTACCCCGCTTGGATTTGGTTAATACTTGGTTTATTGGATGCGCACCATTGGATAGTACGTCACCATACTTTAAAACCGGTTCCCACCATTTTTTTTCAGCTTGATTTTTTGATGAAAAACGGACTTTTTGCTTTTTCATGTTATGGATCAGTTGGGCATAGATAAAAGCTGTTGAAACCCTTTACCCCGCTTGGATTTGGTTAATACTTGGTTTATTGGATGCGCACCATTGGATAGTACGTCACCATACTTTAAAACCGGTTCCCACCATTTTTTTCAGCATGACTTTTGATGAAAAAGGGACTTTTTGCTTTTTCATGTTATGGATCAGTTGGGCTTAGATACAAGCTGTTGAAACCCTTTACCCCGCTTGGATTTGGTTAATACTTGGTTTATTGGATGCGCACCATTGGATAGTACGTCACCATACTTTAAAACCGGTTCCCACCATTTTTTTTCAGCTTGATTTTTTGATGAAAAACGGACTTTTTGCTTTTTCATGTTATGGATCAGTTGGGCATAGATAAAAGCTGTTGAAACCCTTTACCCCGCTTGGATTTGGTTAATACTTGGTTTATTGGATGCGCACCATTGGATAGTACGTCACCATACTTTAAAACCGGTTCCCACCATTTTTTTCAGCATGACTTTTGATGAAAAAGGGACTTTTTGCTTTTTCATGTTATGGATCAGTTGGGCTTAGATACAAGCTGTTGAAACCCTTTACCCCGCTTGGATTTGGTTAATACTTGGTTTATTGGATGCGCACCATTGGATAGTACGTCACCATACTTTAAAACCGGTTCCCACCATTTTTTTTCAGCTTGATTTTTTGATGAAAAACGGACTTTTTGCTTTTTCATGTTATGGATCAGTTGGGCATAGATAAAAGCTGTTGAAACCCTTTACCCCGCTTGGATTTGGTTAATACTTGGTTTATTGGATGCGCACCATTGGATAGTACGTCACCATACTTTAAAACCGGTTCCCACCATTTTTTTCAGCATGACTTTTGATGAAAAAGGGACTTTTTGCTTTTTCATGTTATGGATCAGTTGGGCTTAGATACAAGCTGTTGAAACCCTTTACCCCGCTTGGATTTGGTTAATACTTGGTTTATTGGATGCGCACCATTGGATAGTACGTCACCATACTTTAAAACCGGTTCCCACCATTTTTTTTCAGCTTGATTTTTTGATGAAAAACGGACTTTTTGCTTTTTCATGTTATGGATCAGTTGGGCATAGATAAAAGCTGTTGAAACCCTTTACCCCGCTTGGATTTGGTTAATACTTGGTTTATTGGATGCGCACCATTGGATAGTACGTCACCATACTTTAAAACCGGTTCCCACCATTTTTTTCAGCATGACTTTTGATGAAAAAGGGACTTTTTGCTTTTTCATGTTATGGATCAGTTGGGCTTAGATACAAGCTGTTGAAACCCTTTACCCCGCTTGGATTTGGTTAATACTTGGTTTATTGGATGCGCACCATTGGATAGTACGTCACCATACTTTAAAACCGGTTCCCACCATTTTTTTTCAGCTTGATTTTTTGATGAAAAACGGACTTTTTGCTTTTTCATGTTATGGATCAGTTGGGCATAGATAAAAGCTGTTGAAACCCTTTACCCCGCTTGGATTTGGTTAATACTTGGTTTATTGGATGCGCACCATTGGATAGTACGTCACCATACTTTAAAACCGGTTCCCACCATTTTTTTCAGCATGACTTTTGATGAAAAAGGGACTTTTTGCTTTTTCATGTTATGGATCAGTTGGGCTTAGATACAAGCTGTTGAAACCCTTTACCCCGCTTGGATTTGGTTAATACTTGGTTTATTGGATGCGCACCATTGGATAGTACGTCACCATACTTTAAAACCGGTTCCCACCATTTTTTTTCAGCTTGATTTTTTGATGAAAAACGGACTTTTTGCTTTTTCATGTTATGGATCAGTTGGGCATAGATAAAAGCTGTTGAAACCCTTTACCCCGCTTGGATTTGGTTAATACTTGGTTTATTGGATGCGCACCATTGGATAGTACGTCACCATACTTTAAAACCGGTTCCCACCATTTTTTTCAGCATGACTTTTGATGAAAAAGGGACTTTTTGCTTTTTCATGTTATGGATCAGTTGGGCTTAGATACAAGCTGTTGAAACCCTTTACCCCGCTTGGATTTGGTTAATACTTGGTTTATTGGATGCGCACCATTGGATAGTACGTCACCATACTTTAAAACCGGTTCCCACCATTTTTTTTCAGCTTGATTTTTTGATGAAAAACGGACTTTTTGCTTTTTCATGTTATGGATCAGTTGGGCATAGATAAAAGCTGTTGAAACCCTTTACCCCGCTTGGATTTGGTTAATACTTGGTTTATTGGATGCGCACCATTGGATAGTACGTCACCATACTTTAAAACCGGTTCCCACCATTTTTTTCAGCATGACTTTTGATGAAAAAGGGACTTTTTGCTTTTTCATGTTATGGATCAGTTGGGCTTAGATACAAGCTGTTGAAACCCTTTACCCCGCTTGGATTTGGTTAATACTTGGTTTATTGGATGCGCACCATTGGATAGTACGTCACCATACTTTAAAACCGGTTCCCACCATTTTTTTTCAGCTTGATTTTTTGATGAAAAACGGACTTTTTGCTTTTTCATGTTATGGATCAGTTGGGCATAGATAAAAGCTGTTGAAACCCTTTACCCCGCTTGGATTTGGTTAATACTTGGTTTATTGGATGCGCACCATTGGATAGTACGTCACCATACTTTAAAACCGGTTCCCACCATTTTTTTCAGCATGACTTTTGATGAAAAAGGGACTTTTTGCTTTTTCATGTTATGGATCAGTTGGGCTTAGATACAAGCTGTTGAAACCCTTTACCCCGCTTGGATTTGGTTAATACTTGGTTTATTGGATGCGCACCATTGGATAGTACGTCACCATACTTTAAAACCGGTTCCCACCATTTTTTTTCAGCTTGATTTTTTGATGAAAAACGGACTTTTTGCTTTTTCATGTTATGGATCAGTTGGGCATAGATAAAAGCTGTTGAAACCCTTTACCCCGCTTGGATTTGGTTAATACTTGGTTTATTGGATGCGCACCATTGGATAGTACGTCACCATACTTTAAAACCGGTTCCCACCATTTTTTTCAGCATGACTTTTGATGAAAAAGGGACTTTTTGCTTTTTCATGTTATGGATCAGTTGGGCTTAGATACAAGCTGTTGAAACCCTTTACCCCGCTTGGATTTGGTTAATACTTGGTTTATTGGATGCGCACCATTGGATAGTACGTCACCATACTTTAAAACCGGTTCCCACCATTTTTTTTCAGCTTGATTTTTTGATGAAAAACGGACTTTTTGCTTTTTCATGTTATGGATCAGTTGGGCATAGATAAAAGCTGTTGAAACCCTTTACCCCGCTTGGATTTGGTTAATACTTGGTTTATTGGATGCGCACCATTGGATAGTACGTCACCATACTTTAAAACCGGTTCCCACCATTTTTTTCAGCATGACTTTTGATGAAAAAGGGACTTTTTGCTTTTTCATGTTATGGATCAGTTGGGCTTAGATACAAGCTGTTGAAACCCTTTACCCCGCTTGGATTTGGTTAATACTTGGTTTATTGGATGCGCACCATTGGATAGTACGTCACCATACTTTAAAACCGGTTCCCACCATTTTTTTTCAGCTTGATTTTTTGATGAAAAACGGACTTTTTGCTTTTTCATGTTATGGATCAGTTGGGCATAGATAAAAGCTGTTGAAACCCTTTACCCCGCTTGGATTTGGTTAATACTTGGTTTATTGGATGCGCACCATTGGATAGTACGTCACCATACTTTAAAACCGGTTCCCACCATTTTTTTCAGCATGACTTTTGATGAAAAAGGGACTTTTTGCTTTTTCATGTTATGGATCAGTTGGGCTTAGATACAAGCTGTTGAAACCCTTTACCCCGCTTGGATTTGGTTAATACTTGGTTTATTGGATGCGCACCATTGGATAGTACGTCACCATACTTTAAAACCGGTTCCCACCATTTTTTTTCAGCTTGATTTTTTGATGAAAAACGGACTTTTTGCTTTTTCATGTTATGGATCAGTTGGGCATAGATAAAAGCTGTTGAAACCCTTTACCCCGCTTGGATTTGGTTAATACTTGGTTTATTGGATGCGCACCATTGGATAGTACGTCACCATACTTTAAAACCGGTTCCCACCATTTTTTTCAGCATGACTTTTGATGAAAAAGGGACTTTTTGCTTTTTCATGTTATGGATCAGTTGGGCTTAGATACAAGCTGTTGAAACCCTTTACCCCGCTTGGATTTGGTTAATACTTGGTTTATTGGATGCGCACCATTGGATAGTACGTCACCATACTTTAAAACCGGTTCCCACCATTTTTTTTCAGCTTGATTTTTTGATGAAAAACGGACTTTTTGCTTTTTCATGTTATGGATCAGTTGGGCATAGATAAAAGCTGTTGAAACCCTTTACCCCGCTTGGATTTGGTTAATACTTGGTTTATTGGATGCGCACCATTGGATAGTACGTCACCATACTTTAAAACCGGTTCCCACCATTTTTTTCAGCATGACTTTTGATGAAAAAGGGACTTTTTGCTTTTTCATGTTATGGATCAGTTGGGCTTAGATACAAGCTGTTGAAACCCTTTACCCCGCTTGGATTTGGTTAATACTTGGTTTATTGGATGCGCACCATTGGATAGTACGTCACCATACTTTAAAACCGGTTCCCACCATTTTTTTTCAGCTTGATTTTTTGATGAAAAACGGACTTTTTGCTTTTTCATGTTATGGATCAGTTGGGCATAGATAAAAGCTGTTGAAACCCTTTACCCCGCTTGGATTTGGTTAATACTTGGTTTATTGGATGCGCACCATTGGATAGTACGTCACCATACTTTAAAACCGGTTCCCACCATTTTTTTCAGCATGACTTTTGATGAAAAAGGGACTTTTTGCTTTTTCATGTTATGGATCAGTTGGGCTTAGATACAAGCTGTTGAAACCCTTTACCCCGCTTGGATTTGGTTAATACTTGGTTTATTGGATGCGCACCATTGGATAGTACGTCACCATACTTTAAAACCGGTTCCCACCATTTTTTTTCAGCTTGATTTTTTGATGAAAAACGGACTTTTTGCTTTTTCATGTTATGGATCAGTTGGGCATAGATAAAAGCTGTTGAAACCCTTTACCCCGCTTGGATTTGGTTAATACTTGGTTTATTGGATGCGCACCATTGGATAGTACGTCACCATACTTTAAAACCGGTTCCCACCATTTTTTTCAGCATGACTTTTGATGAAAAAGGGACTTTTTGCTTTTTCATGTTATGGATCAGTTGGGCTTAGATACAAGCTGTTGAAACCCTTTACCCCGCTTGGATTTGGTTAATACTTGGTTTATTGGATGCGCACCATTGGATAGTACGTCACCATACTTTAAAACCGGTTCCCACCATTTTTTTTCAGCTTGATTTTTTGATGAAAAACGGACTTTTTGCTTTTTCATGTTATGGATCAGTTGGGCATAGATAAAAGCTGTTGAAACCCTTTACCCCGCTTGGATTTGGTTAATACTTGGTTTATTGGATGCGCACCATTGGATAGTACGTCACCATACTTTAAAACCGGTTCCCACCATTTTTTTCAGCATGACTTTTGATGAAAAAGGGACTTTTTGCTTTTTCATGTTATGGATCAGTTGGGCTTAGATACAAGCTGTTGAAACCCTTTACCCCGCTTGGATTTGGTTAATACTTGGTTTATTGGATGCGCACCATTGGATAGTACGTCACCATACTTTAAAACCGGTTCCCACCATTTTTTTTCAGCTTGATTTTTTGATGAAAAACGGACTTTTTGCTTTTTCATGTTATGGATCAGTTGGGCATAGATAAAAGCTGTTGAAACCCTTTACCCCGCTTGGATTTGGTTAATACTTGGTTTATTGGATGCGCACCATTGGATAGTACGTCACCATACTTTAAAACCGGTTCCCACCATTTTTTTCAGCATGACTTTTGATGAAAAAGGGACTTTTTGCTTTTTCATGTTATGGATCAGTTGGGCTTAGATACAAGCTGTTGAAACCCTTTACCCCGCTTGGATTTGGTTAATACTTGGTTTATTGGATGCGCACCATTGGATAGTACGTCACCATACTTTAAAACCGGTTCCCACCATTTTTTTTCAGCTTGATTTTTTGATGAAAAACGGACTTTTTGCTTTTTCATGTTATGGATCAGTTGGGCATAGATAAAAGCTGTTGAAACCCTTTACCCCGCTTGGATTTGGTTAATACTTGGTTTATTGGATGCGCACCATTGGATAGTACGTCACCATACTTTAAAACCGGTTCCCACCATTTTTTTCAGCATGACTTTTGATGAAAAAGGGACTTTTTGCTTTTTCATGTTATGGATCAGTTGGGCTTAGATACAAGCTGTTGAAACCCTTTACCCCGCTTGGATTTGGTTAATACTTGGTTTATTGGATGCGCACCATTGGATAGTACGTCACCATACTTTAAAACCGGTTCCCACCATTTTTTTTCAGCTTGATTTTTTGATGAAAAACGGACTTTTTGCTTTTTCATGTTATGGATCAGTTGGGCATAGATAAAAGCTGTTGAAACCCTTTACCCCGCTTGGATTTGGTTAATACTTGGTTTATTGGATGCGCACCATTGGATAGTACGTCACCATACTTTAAAACCGGTTCCCACCATTTTTTTCAGCATGACTTTTGATGAAAAAGGGACTTTTTGCTTTTTCATGTTATGGATCAGTTGGGCTTAGATACAAGCTGTTGAAACCCTTTACCCCGCTTGGATTTGGTTAATACTTGGTTTATTGGATGCGCACCATTGGATAGTACGTCACCATACTTTAAAACCGGTTCCCACCATTTTTTTTCAGCTTGATTTTTTGATGAAAAACGGACTTTTTGCTTTTTCATGTTATGGATCAGTTGGGCATAGATAAAAGCTGTTGAAACCCTTTACCCCGCTTGGATTTGGTTAATACTTGGTTTATTGGATGCGCACCATTGGATAGTACGTCACCATACTTTAAAACCGGTTCCCACCATTTTTTTCAGCATGACTTTTGATGAAAAAGGGACTTTTTGCTTTTTCATGTTATGGATCAGTTGGGCTTAGATACAAGCTGTTGAAACCCTTTACCCCGCTTGGATTTGGTTAATACTTGGTTTATTGGATGCGCACCATTGGATAGTACGTCACCATACTTTAAAACCGGTTCCCACCATTTTTTTTCAGCTTGATTTTTTGATGAAAAACGGACTTTTTGCTTTTTCATGTTATGGATCAGTTGGGCATAGATAAAAGCTGTTGAAACCCTTTACCCCGCTTGGATTTGGTTAATACTTGGTTTATTGGATGCGCACCATTGGATAGTACGTCACCATACTTTAAAACCGGTTCCCACCATTTTTTTCAGCATGACTTTTGATGAAAAAGGGACTTTTTGCTTTTTCATGTTATGGATCAGTTGGGCTTAGATACAAGCTGTTGAAACCCTTTACCCCGCTTGGATTTGGTTAATACTTGGTTTATTGGATGCGCACCATTGGATAGTACGTCACCATACTTTAAAACCGGTTCCCACCATTTTTTTTCAGCTTGATTTTTTGATGAAAAACGGACTTTTTGCTTTTTCATGTTATGGATCAGTTGGGCATAGATAAAAGCTGTTGAAACCCTTTACCCCGCTTGGATTTGGTTAATACTTGGTTTATTGGATGCGCACCATTGGATAGTACGTCACCATACTTTAAAACCGGTTCCCACCATTTTTTTCAGCATGACTTTTGATGAAAAAGGGACTTTTTGCTTTTTCATGTTATGGATCAGTTGGGCTTAGATACAAGCTGTTGAAACCCTTTACCCCGCTTGGATTTGGTTAATACTTGGTTTATTGGATGCGCACCATTGGATAGTACGTCACCATACTTTAAAACCGGTTCCCACCATTTTTTTTCAGCTTGATTTTTTGATGAAAAACGGACTTTTTGCTTTTTCATGTTATGGATCAGTTGGGCATAGATAAAAGCTGTTGAAACCCTTTACCCCGCTTGGATTTGGTTAATACTTGGTTTATTGGATGCGCACCATTGGATAGTACGTCACCATACTTTAAAACCGGTTCCCACCATTTTTTTCAGCATGACTTTTGATGAAAAAGGGACTTTTTGCTTTTTCATGTTATGGATCAGTTGGGCTTAGATACAAGCTGTTGAAACCCTTTACCCCGCTTGGATTTGGTTAATACTTGGTTTATTCGATGCGCACCATTGGATAGTACGTCACCATACTTTAAAACCGGTTCCCACCATTTTTTTTCAGCTTGATTTTTTGATGAAAAACGGACTTTTTGCTTTTTCATGTTATGGATCAGTTGGGCATAGATAAAAGCTGTTGAAACCCTTTACCCCGCTTGGATTTGGTTAATACTTGGTTTATTGGATGCGCACCATTGGATAGTACGTCACCATACTTTAAAACCGGTTCCCACCATTTTTTTCAGCATGACTTTTGATGAAAAAGGGACTTTTTGCTTTTTCATGTTATGGATCAGTTGGGCTTAGATACAAGCTGTTGAAACCCTTTACCCCGCTTGGATTTGGTTAATACTTGGTTTATTGGATGCGCACCATTGGATAGTACGTCACCATACTTTAAAACCGGTTCCCACCATTTTTTTTCAGCTTGATTTTTTGATGAAAAACGGACTTTTTGCTTTTTCATGTTATGGATCAGTTGGGCATAGATAAAAGCTGTTGAAACCCTTTACCCCGCTTGGATTTGGTTAATACTTGGTTTATTGGATGCGCACCATTGGATAGTACGTCACCATACTTTAAAACCGGTTCCCACCATTTTTTTCAGCATGACTTTTGATGAAAAAGGGACTTTTTGCTTTTTCATGTTATGGATCAGTTGGGCTTAGATACAAGCTGTTGAAACCCTTTACCCCGCTTGGATTTGGTTAATACTTGGTTTATTGGATGCGCACCATTGGATAGTACGTCACCATACTTTAAAACCGGTTCCCACCATTTTTTTTCAGCTTGATTTTTTGATGAAAAACGGACTTTTTGCTTTTTCATGTTATGGATCAGTTGGGCATAGATAAAAGCTGTTGAAACCCTTTACCCCGCTTGGATTTGGTTAATACTTGGTTTATTGGATGCGCACCATTGGATAGTACGTCACCATACTTTAAAACCGGTTCCCACCATTTTTTTCAGCATGACTTTTGATGAAAAAGGGACTTTTTGCTTTTTCATGTTATGGATCAGTTGGGCTTAGATACAAGCTGTTGAAACCCTTTACCCCGCTTGGATTTGGTTAATACTTGGTTTATTGGATGCGCACCATTGGATAGTACGTCACCATACTTTAAAACCGGTTCCCACCATTTTTTTTCAGCTTGATTTTTTGATGAAAAACGGACTTTTTGCTTTTTCATGTTATGGATCAGTTGGGCATAGATAAAAGCTGTTGAAACCCTTTACCCCGCTTGGATTTGGTTAATACTTGGTTTATTGGATGCGCACCATTGGATAGTACGTCACCATACTTTAAAACCGGTTCCCACCATTTTTTTCAGCATGACTTTTGATGAAAAAGGGACTTTTTGCTTTTTCATGTTATGGATCAGTTGGGCTTAGATACAAGCTGTTGAAACCCTTTACCCCGCTTGGATTTGGTTAATACTTGGTTTATTGGATGCGCACCATTGGATAGTACGTCACCATACTTTAAAACCGGTTCCCACCATTTTTTTTCAGCTTGATTTTTTGATGAAAAACGGACTTTTTGCTTTTTCATGTTATGGATCAGTTGGGCATAGATAAAAGCTGTTGAAACCCTTTACCCCGCTTGGATTTGGTTAATACTTGGTTTATTGGATGCGCACCATTGGATAGTACGTCACCATACTTTAAAACCGGTTCCCACCATTTTTTTCAGCATGACTTTTGATGAAAAAGGGACTTTTTGCTTTTTCATGTTATGGATCAGTTGGGCTTAGATACAAGCTGTTGAAACCCTTTACCCCGCTTGGATTTGGTTAATACTTGGTTTATTGGATGCGCACCATTGGATAGTACGTCACCATACTTTAAAACCGGTTCCCACCATTTTTTTTCAGCTTGATTTTTTGATGAAAAACGGACTTTTTGCTTTTTCATGTTATGGATCAGTTGGGCATAGATAAAAGCTGTTGAAACCCTTTACCCCGCTTGGATTTGGTTAATACTTGGTTTATTGGATGCGCACCATTGGATAGTACGTCACCATACTTTAAAACCGGTTCCCACCATTTTTTTCAGCATGACTTTTGATGAAAAAGGGACTTTTTGCTTTTTCATGTTATGGATCAGTTGGGCTTAGATACAAGCTGTTGAAACCCTTTACCCCGCTTGGATTTGGTTAATACTTGGTTTATTGGATGCGCACCATTGGATAGTACGTCACCATACTTTAAAACCGGTTCCCACCATTTTTTTTCAGCTTGATTTTTTGATGAAAAACGGACTTTTTGCTTTTTCATGTTATGGATCAGTTGGGCATAGATAAAAGCTGTTGAAACCCTTTACCCCGCTTGGATTTGGTTAATACTTGGTTTATTGGATGCGCACCATTGGATAGTACGTCACCATACTTTAAAACCGGTTCCCACCATTTTTTTCAGCATGACTTTTGATGAAAAAGGGACTTTTTGCTTTTTCATGTTATGGATCAGTTGGGCTTAGATACAAGCTGTTGAAACCCTTTACCCCGCTTGGATTTGGTTAATACTTGGTTTATTGGATGCGCACCATTGGATAGTACGTCACCATACTTTAAAACCGGTTCCCACCATTTTTTTTCAGCTTGATTTTTTGATGAAAAACGGACTTTTTGCTTTTTCATGTTATGGATCAGTTGGGCATAGATAAAAGCTGTTGAAACCCTTTACCCCGCTTGGATTTGGTTAATACTTGGTTTATTGGATGCGCACCATTGGATAGTACGTCACCATACTTTAAAACCGGTTCCCACCATTTTTTTCAGCATGACTTTTGATGAAAAAGGGACTTTTTGCTTTTTCATGTTATGGATCAGTTGGGCTTAGATACAAGCTGTTGAAACCCTTTACCCCGCTTGGATTTGGTTAATACTTGGTTTATTGGATGCGCACCATTGGATAGTACGTCACCATACTTTAAAACCGGTTCCCACCATTTTTTTTCAGCTTGATTTTTTGATGAAAAACGGACTTTTTGCTTTTTCATGTTATGGATCAGTTGGGCATAGATAAAAGCTGTTGAAACCCTTTACCCCGCTTGGATTTGGTTAATACTTGGTTTATTGGATGCGCACCATTGGATAGTACGTCACCATACTTTAAAACCGGTTCCCACCATTTTTTTCAGCATGACTTTTGATGAAAAAGGGACTTTTTGCTTTTTCATGTTATGGATCAGTTGGGCTTAGATACAAGCTGTTGAAACCCTTTACCCCGCTTGGATTTGGTTAATACTTGGTTTATTGGATGCGCACCATTGGATAGTACGTCACCATACTTTAAAACCGGTTCCCACCATTTTTTTTCAGCTTGATTTTTTGATGAAAAACGGGACTTTTTGCTTTTTCATGTTATGGATCAGTTGGGCATAGATAAAAGCTGTTGAAACCCTTTACCCCGCTTGGATTTGGTTAATACTTGGTTTATTGGATGCGCACCATTGGATAGTACGTCACCATACTTTAAAACCGGTTCCCACCATTTTTTTCAGCATGACTTTTGATGAAAAAGGGACTTTTTGCTTTTTCATGTTATGGATCAGTTGGGCTTAGATACAAGCTGTTGAAACCCTTTACCCCGCTTGGATTTGGTTAATACTTGGTTTATTGGATGCGCACCATTGGATAGTACGTCACCATACTTTAAAACCGGTTCCCACCATTTTTTTTCAGCTTGATTTTTTGATGAAAAAGGGACTTTTTGCTTTTTCATGTTATGGATCAGTTGGGCATAGATAAAAGCTGTTGAAACCCTTTACCCCGCTTGGATTTGGTTAATACTTGGTTTATTGGATGCGCACCATTGGATAGTACGTCACCATACTTTAAAACCGGTTCCCACCATTTTTTTCAGCATGACTTTTGATGAAAAAGGGACTTTTTGCTTTTTCATGTTATGGATCAGTTGGGCTTAGATACAAGCTGTTGAAACCCTTTACCCCGCTTGGATTTGGTTAATACTTGGTTTATTGGATGCGCACCATTGGATAGTACGTCACCATACTTTAAAACCGGTTCCCACCATTTTTTTTCAGCTTGATTTTTTGATGAAAAACGGACTTTTTGCTTTTTCATGTTATGGATCAGTTGGGCATAGATAAAAGCTGTTGAAACCCTTTACCCCGCTTGGATTTGGTTAATACTTGGTTTATTGGATGCGCACCATTGGATAGTACGTCACCATACTTTAAAACCGGTTCCCACCATTTTTTTCAGCATGACTTTTGATGAAAAAGGGACTTTTTGCTTTTTCATGTTATGGATCAGTTGGGCTTAGATACAAGCTGTTGAAACCCTTTACCCCGCTTGGATTTGGTTAATACTTGGTTTATTGGATGCGCACCATTGGATAGTACGTCACCATACTTTAAAACCGGTTCCCACCATTTTTTTTCAGCTTGATTTTTTGATGAAAAACGGACTTTTTGCTTTTTCATGTTATGGATCAGTTGGGCATAGATAAAAGCTGTTGAAACCCTTTACCCCGCTTGGATTTGGTTAATACTTGGTTTATTGGATGCGCACCATTGGATAGTACGTCACCATACTTTAAAACCGGTTCCCACCATTTTTTTCAGCATGACTTTTGATGAAAAAGGGACTTTTTGCTTTTTCATGTTATGGAATCAGTTGGGCTTAGATACAAGCTGTTGAAACCCTTTACCCGCTTGGATTTGGTTAATACTTGGTTTATTGGATGCGCACATTGGATAGTACGTCACCATACTTTAAAACGGTTCCCACCATTTTTTTTCAGCTTGATTTTTTTGATGAAAAACGGACTTTTTGCTTTTTCATGTTATGGATCAGTTGGGCATAGATAAAAGCTGTTGAAACCCTTTACCCCGCTTGGATTTGGTTAATACTTGGTTTATTGGATGCGCACCATTGGATAGTACGTCACCATACTTTAAAACCGGTTCCCACCATTTTTTTCAGCATGACTTTTGATGAAAAAGGGACTTTTTGCTTTTTCATGTTATGGATCAGTTGGGCTTAGATACAAGCTGTTGAAACCCTTTACCCCGCTTGGATTTGGTTAATACTTGGTTTATTGGATGCGCACCATTGGATAGTACGTCACCATACTTTAAAACCGGTTCCCACCATTTTTTTTCAGCTTGATTTTTTGATGAAAAACGGACTTTTTGCTTTTTCATTTTATGGATCAGTTGGGCATAGATAAAAGCTGTTGAAACCCTTTACCCCGCTTGGATTTGGTTAATACTTGGTTTATGGATGCGCACCATTGGATAGTACGTCACCATACTTTAAAAACCGGTTCCCACCATTTTTTTCAGCATGACTTTTGATGAAAAAGGGACTTTTTGCTTTTTCATGTTATGGATCAGTTGGGCTTAGATACAAGCTGTTGAAACCCTTTACCCCGCTTGGATTTGGTTAATACTTGGTTTATTGGATGCGCACCATTGGATAGTACGTCACCATACTTTAAAACCGGTTCCACCATTTTTTTCAGCTTGATTTTTTGATGAAAAACGGACTTTTTGCTTTTTCATGTTATGGATCAGTTGGGCATAGATAAAAGCTGTTGAAACCCTTTACCCCGCTTGGATTTGGTTAATACTTGGTTTATTGGATTGCGCACCATTGGATAGTACGTCACCATACTTTAAAACCGGTTCCCACCATTTTTTTCAGCATGACTTTTGATGAAAAAGGGACTTTTTGCTTTTTCATGTTATGGATCAGTTGGGCTTAGATACAAGCTGTTGAAACCCTTTACCCCGCTTGGATTTGGTTAATACTTGGTTTATTGGATGCGCACCTTTGGATAGTACGTCACCATACTTTAAAACCGGTTCCCACCATTTTTTTTTCAGCTTGATTTTTGATGAAAAACGGACTTTTTGCTTTTTCATGTTATGGATCAGTTGGGCATAGATAAAAGCTGTTGAAACCCTTTACCCCGCTTGGATTTGGTTAATACTTGGTTTATTGGATGCGCACCATTGGATAGTACGTCACCATACTTTAAAACCGGTTCCCACCATTTTTTCAGCATGACTTTGATGAAAAAGGGACTTTTTGCTTTTTCATGTTATGGATCAGTTGGGCTTAGATACAAGCTGTTGAAACCTTTACCCCCCGCTTGGATTTGGTTAATACTTGGTTTATTGGATGCGCACCATTGGATAGTACGTCACCATACTTTAAAACCGGTTCCCACCATTTTTTTTCAGCTTGATTTTTTGATGAAAAACGGACTTTTTGCTTTTTCATGTTATGGATCAGTTGGGCATAGATAAAAGCTGTTGAAACCCTTTACCCCGCTTGGATTTGGTTAATACTTGGTTTATTGGATGCGCACCATTGGATAGTACGTCACCATACTTTAAAACCGGTTCCCACCATTTTTTTCAGCATGACTTTTGATGAAAAAGGGACTTTTTGCTTTTTCATGTTATGGATCAGTTGGGCTTAGATACAAGCTGTTGAAACCCTTTACCCCGCTTGGATTTGGTTAATACTTGGTTTATTGATGCGCACCATTGGATAGTACGTCACCATACTTTAAAACCGGTTCCCACCATTTTTTTCAGCATGACTTTTGATGAAAAAGGGACTTTTTGCTTTTTCATGTTATGGATCAGTTGGGCTTAGATACAAGCTGTTGAAACCCTTTACCCCGCTTGGATTTGGTTAATACTTGGTTTATTGGATGCGCACCATTGGATAGTACGTCACCATACTTTAAAACCGGTTCCCACCATTTTTTTTCAGCTTGATTTTTTGATGAAAAACGGACTTTTTGCTTTTTCATGTTATGGATCAGTTGGGCATAGATAAAAGCTGTTGAAACCCTTTACCCCGCTTGGATTTGGTTAATACTTGTTTATTGGATGCGCACCATTGGATAGTACGTCACCATACTTTAAAACCGGTTCCCACCATTTTTTTCAGCATGACTTTTGATGAAAAAGGGACTTTTTGCTTTTTCATGTTATGGATCAGTTGGGCTTAGATACAAGCTGTTGAAACCCTTTACCCCGCTTGGATTTGGTTAATACTTGGTTTATTGGATGCGCACCATTGGATTAGTACGTCACCATACTTTAAAACCGGTTCCCACCATTTTTTTTCAGCTTGATTTTTTGATGAAAACGGACTTTTTGCTTTTTCATGTTATGGATCAGTTGGGCATAGATAAAAGCTGTTGAAACCCTTTACCCCGCTTGGATTTGGTTAATACTTGGTTTATTGGATGCGCACCATTGGATAGTACGTCACCATACTTTAAAACCGGTTCCCACCATTTTTTTCAGCATGACTTTTGATGAAAAAGGGACTTTTTGCTTTTTCATGTTATGGATCAGTTGGGCTTAGATACAAGCTGTTGAAACCCTTTACCCCGCTTGGATTTGGTTAATACTTGGTTTATTGGATGCGCACCATTGGATAGTACGTCACCATACTTTAAAACCGGTTCCCACCATTTTTTTTCAGCTTGATTTTTTGATGAAAAACGGACTTTTTGCTTTTCATGTTATGGATCAGTTGGGCATAGATAAAAGCTGTTGACAACCCTTTACCCCGCTTGGATTTGGTTAATACTTGGTTTATTGGATGCGCACCATTGGATAGTACGTCACCATACTTTAAAACCGGTTCCCACCATTTTTTTCAGCATGACTTTTGATGAAAAAGGACTTTTTGCTTTTTCATGTTATGGATCAGTTGGGCTTAGATACAAGCTGTTGAAACCCTTTACCCCGCTTGGATTTGGTTAATACTTGGTTTATTGGATGCGCACACATTGGATAGTACGTCACCATACTTTAAAAACCGGTTCCCACATTTTTTTTCAGCTTGATTTTTGATGAAAAGGGACTTTTTGCTTTTTCATGTTATGGATCAGTTGGGCATAGATAAAAGCTGTTGAAACCCTTTACCCGCTTGGATTTGGTAATACTTGGTTTATTGGATGCGCACCATTGGATAGTACGTCACCATACTTTAAAAACCGGGTTCCCACCATTTTTTTCAGCATGACTTTTGATGAAAAAGGGACTTTTTGCTTTTTCATGTTATGGATCAGTTGGGCTTAGATACAAGCTGTTGAAACCCTTTACCCGCTTGGATTGGTTAATACTGGTTTATTGGATGCGCACCATTGGATAGTACGTCACCATACTTTAAAACCGGTTCCCACCATTTTTTTTCCAGCTTGATTTTTGATGAAAACGGACTTTTTGCTTTTTCATGTTATGGATCAGTTGGGCATAGATAAAAGCTGTTGAACCCTTTACCCCGCTTGGATTTGGTTAATACTTGGTTTATTGGATGCGCACCATTGGATAGTACGTCACCATACTTTAAAACCGGTTCCCACCATTTTTTTCAGCATGACTTTTGATGAAAAGGGACTTTTTGCTTTTTCATGTTATGGATCAGTTGGGCTTAGATACAAGCTGTTGAAACCCTTTACCCCGCTTGGATTTGGTTAATACTTGTTTATTGGATGCGCACCATTGGATAGTACGTCACCATACTTTAAAACCGGTTCCCACCATTTTTTTTCAGCTTGATTTTTTGATGAAAAACGGACTTTTTGCTTTTTCATGTTATGGATCAGTTGGGCATAGATAAAAGCTGTTGAAACCCTTTACCCCGCTTGGATTTGGTTAATACTTGGTTTATTGGATGCGCACCATTGGATAGTACGTCACCATACTTTAAAACCGGTTCCCACCATTTTTTTCAGCATGACTTTTGATGAAAAAGGGACTTTTTGCTTTTTCATGTTATGGATCAGTTGGGCTTAGATACAAGCTGTTGAAACCCTTTACCCCGCTTGGATTTGGTTAATACTTGGTTTATTGGATGCGCACCATTGGATAGTACGTCACCATACTTTAAAACCGGTTCCCACCATTTTTTTTCAGCTTGATTTTTTGATGAAAAACGGACTTTTTGCTTTTTCATGTTATGGATCAGTTGGCATAGATAAAAGCTGTTGAAACCCTTTACCCCGCTTGGATTTGGTTAATACTTGGTTTATTGGATGCGCACCATTGATAGTACGTCACCATACTTTAAAACGGTTCCACCATTTTTTTCAGCATGACTTTTGATGAAAAAGGGACTTTTTGCTTTTCATGTTATGGATCAGTTGGGCTTAGATACAAGCTGTTGAAACCCTTACCCCGCTTGGATTTGGTTAATACTTGGTTTATTGGATGCGCACCATTGGATAGTACGTCACCATACTTGAAAACCGGTTCCCACCCATTTTTTTTCAGCTTGATTTTTTGATGAAAAACGGACTTTTTGCTTTTTCATGTTATGGATCAGTTGGGCATAGATAAAAGCTGTTGAAACCCTTTACCCCGCTTGGATTTGGTTAATACTTGGTTTATTGGATGCGCACCATTGGATAGTACGTCACCATACTTTAAAACCGGTTCCCACCATTTTTTTCAGCATGACTTTTGATGAAAAAGGGACTTTTGCTTTTCATGTTATGGATCAGTTGGGCTTAGATACAAGCTGTTGAAACCCTTTACCCCGCTTGGATTTGGTTAATACTTGGTTTATTGGATGCGCACCATTGGATAGTACGTCACCATACTTTAAAACCGGTTCCCACCATTTTTTTTCAGCTTGATTTTTGATGAAAACGGACTTTTTGCTTTTTCATGTTATGGATCAGTTGGGCATAGATAAAAGCTGTGAAACCCTTTACCCCGCTTGGATTTGGTTAATACTTGGTTTATTGGATGCGCACCATTGGATAGTACGTCACCATACTTTAAAACCGGTTCCCACCATTTTTTTCAGCATGACTTTTGATGAAAAAAGGGACTTTTTGCTTTTTCATGTTATGATCAGTTGGGCTTAGATACAAGCTGTTGAAACCCTTTACCCGCTTGGATTTGGTAATACTTGGTTTATTGATTGCGCACCATTGGATAGTACGTCACCATACTTTAAAACCGGGTTCCCACCATTTTTTTCAGCATGACTTTTGATGAAAAAGGGACTTTTTGCTTTTTCATGTTATGGATCAGTTGGGCTTAGATACAAGCTGTTGAAACCCTTTACCCCGCTTGGATTTGGTTAATACTTGGTTTATTGGATGCGCACCATTGATAGTACGTCACCCATACTTTAAAACCGGTTCCCACCATTTTTTTTCAGCTTGATTTTTTGATGAAAACGGACTTTTTGCTTTTTCATGTTATGGATCAGTTGGGCATAGATAAAAGCTGTTGAAACCCTTTACCCGCTTGGATTTGGTTAATACTTGGTTTATTGGGATGCGCACCATTGGATAGTACGTCACCATACTTTAAAACCGGTTCCCACCATTTTTTTCAGCATGACTTTTGATGAAAAAGGGACTTTTTGCTTTTTCATGTTATGGATCAGTTGGGCTTAGATACAAGCTGTTGAAACCCTTTACCCCGCTTGGATTTGGTTAATACTTGGTTTATTGGATGCGCACCATTGGATAGTACGTCACCATACTTTAAAACCGGTTCCCACCATTTTTTTTCAGCTTGATTTTTTGATGAAAAACGGACTTTTTGCTTTTTCATGTTATGGATCAGTTGGGCATAGATAAAAGCTGTTGAAACCCTTTACCCCGCTTGGATTTGGTTAATACTTGGTTTATTGGATGCGCACCATTGGATAGTACGTCACCATACTTTAAAACCGGTTCCCACCATTTTTTTCAGCATGACTTTTGATGAAAAAGGGACTTTTTGCTTTTTCATGTTATGGATCAGTTGGGCTTAGATACAAGCTGTTGAAACCCTTTACCCCGCTTGGATTCTGGTTAATACTTGGTTTATTGGATGCGCACCATTGGATAGTACGTCACCATACTTTAAAACCGGTTCCCACCATTTTTTTTCAGCTTGATTTTTTGATGAAAAACGGACTTTTTGCTTTTTCATGTTATGGATCAGTTGGGCATAGATAAAAGCTGTTGAAACCCTTTACCCCGCTTGGATTTGGTTAATACTTGGTTTATTGGATGCGCACCATTGGATAGTACGTCACCATACTTTAAAACCGGTTCCCACCATTTTTTTCAGCATGACTTTTGATGAAAAAGAGACTTTTTGCTTTTTCATGTTATGGATCAGTTGGGCTTAGATAAAAGCTGTTGAAACCCTTTACCCCGCTTGGATTTGGTTAATACTTGGTTTATTGGATGCGCACCATTGGATAGTACGTCACCATACTTTAAAACCGGTTCCCACCATTTTTTTTCAGCTTGATTTTTTGATGAAAAACGGACTTTTTGCTTTTTCATGTTATGGATCAGTTGGGCATAGATAAAAGCTGTTGAAACCCTTTACCCCGCTTGGATTTGGTTAATACTTGGTTTATTGGATGCGCACCATTGGATAGTACGTCACCATACTTTAAAACCGGTTCCCACCATTTTTTTCAGCATGACTTTTGATGAAAAAGGGACTTTTTGCTTTTTCATGTTATGGATCAGTTGGGCTTAGATACAAGCTGTTGAAACCCTTTACCCCGCTTGGATTTGGTTAATACTTGGTTTATTGGATGCGCACCATTGGATAGTACGTCACCATACATTAAAACCGGTTCCCACCATTTTTTTTCAGCTTGATTTTTTGATGAAAAACGGACTTTTTGCTTTTTCATGTTATGGATCAGTTGGGCATAGATAAAAGCTGTTGAAACCCTTTACCCCGCTTGGATTTGGTTAATACTTGGTTTATTGGATGCGCACCATTGGATAGTACGTCACCATACTTTAAAACCGGTTCCCACCATTTTTTTCAGCATGACTTTTGATGAAAAAGGGACTTTTTGCTTTTTCATGTTATGGATCAGTTGGGCTTAGATACAAGCTGTTGAAACCCTTTACCCCGCTTGGATTTGGTTAATACTTGGTTTATTGGATGCGCACCATTGGATAGTACGTCACCATACTTTAAAACCGGTTCCCACCATTTTTTTTCAGCTTGATTTTTTGATGAAAAACGGACTTTTTGCTTTTTCATGTTATGGATCAGTTGGGCATAGATAAAAGCTGTTGAAACCCTTTACCCCGCTTGGATTTGGTTAATACTTGGTTTATTGGATGCGCACCATTGGATAGTACGTCACCATACTTTAAAACCGGTTCCCACCATTTTTTTCAGCATGACTTTTGATGAAAAAGGGACTTTTTGCTTTTTCATGTTATGGATCAGTTGGGCTTAGATACAAGCTGTTGAAACCCTTTACCCCGCTTGGATTTGGTTAATACTTGGTTTATTGGATGCGCACCATTGGATAGTACGTCACCATACTTTAAAACCGGTTCCCACCATTTTTTTTCAGCTTGATTTTTTGATGAAAAACGGACTTTTTGCTTTTTCATGTTATGGATCAGTTGGGCATAGATAAAAGCTGTTGAAACCCTTTACCCCGCTTGGATTTGGTTAATACTTGGTTTATTGGATGCGCACCATTGGATAGTACGTCACCATACTTTAAAACCGGTTCCCACCATTTTTTTCAGCATGACTTTTGATGAAAAAGGGACTTTTTGCTTTTTCATGTTATGGATCAGTTGGGCTTAGATACAAGCTGTTGAAACCCTTTACCCCGCTTGGATTTGGTTAATACTTGGTTTATTGGATGCGCACCATTGGATAGTACGTCACCATACTTTAAAACCGGTTCCCACCATTTTTTTTCAGCTTGATTTTTTGATGAAAAACGGACTTTTTGCTTTTTCATGTTATGGATCAGTTGGGCATAGATAAAAGCTGTTGAAACCCTTTACCCCGCTTGGATTTGGTTAATACTTGGTTTATTGGATGCGCACCATTGGATAGTACGTCACCATACTTTAAAACCGGTTCCCACCATTTTTTTCAGCATGACTTTTGATGAAAAAGGGACTTTTTGCTTTTTCATGTTATGGATCAGTTGGGCTTAGATACAAGCTGTTGAAACCCTTTACCCCGCTTGGATTTGGTTAATACTTGGTTTATTGGATGCGCACCATTGGATAGTACGTCACCATACTTTAAAACCGGTTCCCACCATTTTTTTTCAGCTTGATTTTTTGATGAAAAACGGACTTTTTGCTTTTTCATGTTATGGATCAGTTGGGCATAGATAAAAGCTGTTGAAACCCTTTACCCCGCTTGGATTTGGTTAATACTTGGTTTATTGGATGCGCACCATTGGATAGTACGTCACCATACTTTAAAACCGGTTCCCACCATTTTTTTCAGCATGACTTTTGATGAAAAAGGGACTTTTTGCTTTTTCATGTTATGGATCAGTTGGGCTTAGATACAAGCTGTTGAAACCCTTTACCCCGCTTGGATTTGGTTAATACTTGGTTTATTGGATGCGCACCATTGGATAGTACGTCACCATACTTTAAAACCGGTTCCCACCATTTTTTTTCAGCTTGATTTTTTGATGAAAAACGGACTTTTTGCTTTTTCATGTTATGGATCAGTTGGGCATAGATAAAAGCTGTTGAAACCCTTTACCCCGCTTGGATTTGGTTAATACTTGGTTTATTGGATGCGCACCATTGGATAGTACGTCACCATACTTTAAAACCGGTTCCCACCATTTTTTTCAGCATGACTTTTGATGAAAAAGGGACTTTTTGCTTTTTCATGTTATGGATCAGTTGGGCTTAGATACAAGCTGTTGAAACCCTTTACCCCGCTTGGATTTGGTTAATACTTGGTTTATTGGATGCGCACCATTGGATAGTACGTCACCATACTTTAAAACCGGTTCCCACCATTTTTTTTCAGCTTGATTTTTTGATGAAAAACGGACTTTTTGCTTTTTCATGTTATGGATCAGTTGGGCATAGATAAAAGCTGTTGAAACCCTTTACCCCGCTTGGATTTGGTTAATACTTGGTTTATTGGATGCGCACCATTGGATAGTACGTCACCATACTTTAAAACCGGTTCCCACCATTTTTTTCAGCATGACTTTTGATGAAAAAGGGACTTTTTGCTTTTTCATGTTATGGATCAGTTGGGCTTAGATACAAGCTGTTGAAACCCTTTACCCCGCTTGGATTTGGTTAATACTTGGTTTATTGGATGCGCACCATTGGATAGTACGTCACCATACTTTAAAACCGGTTCCCACCATTTTTTTTCAGCTTGATTTTTTGATGAAAAACGGACTTTTTGCTTTTTCATGTTATGGATCAGTTGGGCATAGATAAAAGCTGTTGAAACCCTTTACCCCGCTTGGATTTGGTTAATACTTGGTTTATTGGATGCGCACCATTGGATAGTACGTCACCATACTTTAAAACCGGTTCCCACCATTTTTTTCAGCATGACTTTTGATGAAAAAGGGACTTTTTGCTTTTTCATGTTATGGATCAGTTGGGCTTAGATACAAGCTGTTGAAACCCTTTACCCCGCTTGGATTTGGTTAATACTTGGTTTATTGGATGCGCACCATTGGATAGTACGTCACCATACTTTAAAACCGGTTCCCACCATTTTTTTTCAGCTTGATTTTTTGATGAAAAACGGACTTTTTGCTTTTTCATGTTATGGATCAGTTGGGCATAGATAAAAGCTGTTGAAACCCTTTACCCCGCTTGGATTTGGTTAATACTTGGTTTATTGGATGCGCACCATTGGATAGTACGTCACCATACTTTAAAACCGGTTCCCACCATTTTTTTCAGCATGACTTTTGATGAAAAAGGGACTTTTTGCTTTTTCATGTTATGGATCAGTTGGGCTTAGATACAAGCTGTTGAAACCCTTTACCCCGCTTGGATTTGGTTAATACTTGGTTTATTGGATGCGCACCATTGGATAGTACGTCACCATACTTTAAAACCGGTTCCCACCATTTTTTTTCAGCTTGATTTTTTGATGAAAAACGGACTTTTTGCTTTTTCATGTTATGGATCAGTTGGGCATAGATAAAAGCTGTTGAAACCCTTTACCCCGCTTGGATTTGGTTAATACTTGGTTTATTGGATGCGCACCATTGGATAGTACGTCACCATACTTTAAAACCGGTTCCCACCATTTTTTTCAGCATGACTTTTGATGAAAAAGGGACTTTTTGCTTTTTCATGTTATGGATCAGTTGGGCTTAGATACAAGCTGTTGAAACCCTTTACCCCGCTTGGATTTGGTTAATACTTGGTTTATTGGATGCGCACCATTGGATAGTACGTCACCATACTTTAAAACCGGTTCCCACCATTTTTTTTCAGCTTGATTTTTTGATGAAAAACGGACTTTTTGCTTTTTCATGTTATGGATCAGTTGGGCATAGATAAAAGCTGTTGAAACCCTTTACCCCGCTTGGATTTGGTTAATACTTGGTTTATTGGATGCGCACCATTGGATAGTACGTCACCATACTTTAAAACCGGTTCCCACCATTTTTTTCAGCATGACTTTTGATGAAAAAGGGACTTTTTGCTTTTTCATGTTATGGATCAGTTGGGCTTAGATACAAGCTGTTGAAACCCTTTACCCCGCTTGGATTTGGTTAATACTTGGTTTATTGGATGCGCACCATTGGATAGTACGTCACCATACTTTAAAACCGGTTCCCACCATTTTTTTTCAGCTTGATTTTTTGATGAAAAACGGACTTTTTGCTTTTTCATGTTATGGATCAGTTGGGCATAGATAAAAGCTGTTGAAACCCTTTACCCCGCTTGGATTTGGTTAATACTTGGTTTATTGGATGCGCACCATTGGATAGTACGTCACCATACTTTAAAACCGGTTCCCACCATTTTTTTCAGCATGACTTTTGATGAAAAAGGGACTTTTTGCTTTTTCATGTTATGGATCAGTTGGGCTTAGATACAAGCTGTTGAAACCCTTTACCCCGCTTGGATTTGGTTAATACTTGGTTTATTGGATGCGCACCATTGGATAGTACGTCACCATACTTTAAAACCGGTTCCCACCATTTTTTTTCAGCTTGATTTTTTGATGAAAAACGGACTTTTTGCTTTTTCATGTTATGGATCAGTTGGGCATAGATAAAAGCTGTTGAAACCCTTTACCCCGCTTGGATTTGGTTAATACTTGGTTTATTGGATGCGCACCATTGGATAGTACGTCACCATACTTTAAAACCGGTTCCCACCATTTTTTTCAGCATGACTTTTGATGAAAAAGGGACTTTTTGCTTTTTCATGTTATGGATCAGTTGGGCTTAGATACAAGCTGTTGAAACCCTTTACCCCGCTTGGATTTGGTTAATACTTGGTTTATTGGATGCGCACCATTGGATAGTACGTCACCATACTTTAAAACCGGTTCCCACCATTTTTTTTCAGCTTGATTTTTTGATGAAAAACGGACTTTTTGCTTTTTCATGTTATGGATCAGTTGGGCATAGATAAAAGCTGTTGAAACCCTTTACCCCGCTTGGATTTGGTTAATACTTGGTTTATTGGATGCGCACCATTGGATAGTACGTCACCATACTTTAAAACCGGTTCCCACCATTTTTTTCAGCATGACTTTTGATGAAAAAGGGACTTTTTGCTTTTTCATGTTATGGATCAGTTGGGCTTAGATACAAGCTGTTGAAACCCTTTACCCCGCTTGGATTTGGTTAATACTTGGTTTATTGGATGCGCACCATTGGATAGTACGTCACCATACTTTAAAACCGGTTCCCACCATTTTTTTTCAGCTTGATTTTTTGATGAAAAACGGACTTTTTGCTTTTTCATGTTATGGATCAGTTGGGCATAGATAAAAGCTGTTGAAACCCTTTACCCCGCTTGGATTTGGTTAATACTTGGTTTATTGGATGCGCACCATTGGATAGTACGTCACCATACTTTAAAACCGGTTCCCACCATTTTTTTCAGCATGACTTTTGATGAAAAAGGGACTTTTTGCTTTTTCATGTTATGGATCAGTTGGGCTTAGATACAAGCTGTTGAAACCCTTTACCCCGCTTGGATTTGGTTAATACTTGGTTTATTGGATGCGCACCATTGGATAGTACGTCACCATACTTTAAAACCGGTTCCCACCATTTTTTTTCAGCTTGATTTTTTGATGAAAAACGGACTTTTTGCTTTTTCATGTTATGGATCAGTTGGGCATAGATAAAAGCTGTTGAAACCCTTTACCCCGCTTGGATTTGGTTAATACTTGGTTTATTGGATGCGCACCATTGGATAGTACGTCACCATACTTTAAAACCGGTTCCCACCATTTTTTTCAGCATGACTTTTGATGAAAAAGGGACTTTTTGCTTTTTCATGTTATGGATCAGTTGGGCTTAGATACAAGCTGTTGAAACCCTTTACCCCGCTTGGATTTGGTTAATACTTGGTTTATTGGATGCGCACCATTGGATAGTACGTCACCATACTTTAAAACCGGTTCCCACCATTTTTTTTCAGCTTGATTTTTTGATGAAAAACGGACTTTTTGCTTTTTCATGTTATGGATCAGTTGGGCATAGATAAAAGCTGTTGAAACCCTTTACCCCGCTTGGATTTGGCTTAATACTTGGTTTATTGGATGCGCACCATTGGATAGTACGTCACCATACTTTAAAACCGGTTCCCACCATTTTTTTCAGCATGACTTTTGATGAAAAAGGGACTTTTTGCTTTTTCATGTTATGGATCAGTTGGGCTTAGATACAAGCTGTTGAAACCCTTTACCCCGCTTGGATTTGGTTAATACTTGGTTTATTGGATGCGCACCATTGGATAGTACGTCACCATACTTTAAAACCGGTTCCCACCATTTTTTTTCAGCTTGATTTTTTGATGAAAAACGGACTTTTTGCTTTTTCATGTTATGGATCAGTTGGGCATAGATAAAAGCTGTTGAAACCCTTTACCCCGCTTGGATTTGGTTAATACTTGGTTTATTGGATGCGCACCATTGGATAGTACGTCACCATACTTTAAAACCGGTTCCCACCATTTTTTTCAGCATGACTTTTGATGAAAAAGGGACTTTTTGCTTTTTCATGTTATGGATCAGTTGGGCTTAGATACAAGCTGTTGAAACCCTTTACCCCGCTTGGATTTGGTTAATACTTGGTTTATTGGATGCGCACCATTGGATAGTACGTCACCATACTTTAAAACCGGTTCCCACCATTTTTTTTCAGCTTGATTTTTTGATGAAAAACGGACTTTTTGCTTTTTCATGTTATGGATCAGTTGGGCATAGATAAAAGCTGTTGAAACCCTTTACCCCGCTTGGATTTGGTTAATACTTGGTTTATTGGATGCGCACCATTGGATAGTACGTCACCATACTTTAAAACCGGTTCCCACCATTTTTTTCAGCATGACTTTTGATGAAAAAGGGACTTTTTGCTTTTTCATGTTATGGATCAGTTGGGCTTAGATACAAGCTGTTGAAACCCTTTACCCCGCTTGGATTTGGTTAATACTTGGTTTATTGGATGCGCACCATTGGATAGTACGTCACCATACTTTAAAACCGGTTCCCACCATTTTTTTTCAGCTTGATTTTTTGATGAAAAACGGACTTTTTGCTTTTTCATGTTATGGATCAGTTGGGCATAGATAAAAGCTGTTGAAACCCTTTACCCCGCTTGGATTTGGTTAATACTTGGTTTATTGGATGCGCACCATTGGATAGTACGTCACCATACTTTAAAACCGGTTCCCACCATTTTTTTCAGCATGACTTTTGATGAAAAAGGGACTTTTTGCTTTTTCATGTTATGGATCAGTTGGGCTTAGATACAAGCTGTTGAAACCCTTTACCCCGCTTGGATTTGGTTAATACTTGGTTTATTGGATGCGCACCATTGGATAGTACGTCACCATACTTTAAAACCGGTTCCCACCATTTTTTTTCAGCTTGATTTTTTGATGAAAAACGGACTTTTTGCTTTTTCATGTTATGGATCAGTTGGGCATAGATAAAAGCTGTTGAAACCCTTTACCCCGCTTGGATTTGGTTAATACTTGGTTTATTGGATGCGCACCATTGGATAGTACGTCACCATACTTTAAAACCGGTTCCCACCATTTTTTTCAGCATGACTTTTGATGAAAAAGGGACTTTTTGCTTTTTCATGTTATGGATCAGTTGGGCTTAGATACAAGCTGTTGAAACCCTTTACCCCGCTTGGATTTGGTTAATACTTGGTTTATTGGATGCGCACCATTGGATAGTACGTCACCATACTTTAAAACCGGTTCCCACCATTTTTTTTCAGCTTGATTTTTTGATGAAAAACGGACTTTTTGCTTTTTCATGTTATGGATCAGTTGGGCATAGATAAAAGCTGTTGAAACCCTTTACCCCGCTTGGATTTGGTTAATACTTGGTTTATTGGATGCGCACCATTGGATAGTACGTCACCATACTTTAAAACCGGTTCCCACCATTTTTTTCAGCATGACTTTTGATGAAAAAGGGACTTTTTGCTTTTTCATGTTATGGATCAGTTGGGCTTAGATACAAGCTGTTGAAACCCTTTACCCCGCTTGGATTTGGTTAATACTTGGTTTATTGGATGCGCACCATTGGATAGTACGTCACCATACTTTAAAACCGGTTCCCACCATTTTTTTTCAGCTTGATTTTTTGATGAAAAACGGACTTTTTGCTTTTTCATGTTATGGATCAGTTGGGCATAGATAAAAGCTGTTGAAACCCTTTACCCCGCTTGGATTTGGTTAATACTTGGTTTATTGGATGCGCACCATTGGATAGTACGTCACCATACTTTAAAACCGGTTCCCACCATTTTTTTCAGCATGACTTTTGATGAAAAAGGGACTTTTTGCTTTTTCATGTTATGGATCAGTTGGGCTTAGATACAAGCTGTTGAAACCCTTTACCCCGCTTGGATTTGGTTAATACTTGGTTTATTGGATGCGCACCATTGGATAGTACGTCACCATACTTTAAAACCGGTTCCCACCATTTTTTTCAGCATGACTTTTGATGAAAAAGGGACTTTTTGCTTTTTCATGTTATGGATCAGTTGGGCTTAGATACAAGCTGTTGAAACCCTTTACCCCGCTTGGATTTGGTTAATACTTGGTTTATTGGATGCGCACCATTGGATAGTACGTCACCATACTTTAAAACCGGTTCCCACCATTTTTTTTCAGCTTGATTTTTTGATGAAAAACGGACTTTTTGCTTTTTCATGTTATGGATCAGTTGGGCATAGATAAAAGCTGTTGAAACCCTTTACCCCGCTTGGATTTGGTTAATACTTGGTTTATTGGATGCGCACCATTGGATAGTACGTCACCATACTTTAAAACCGGTTCCCACCATTTTTTTCAGCATGACTTTTGATGAAAAAGGGACTTTTTGCTTTTTCATGTTATGGATCAGTTGGGCTTAGATACAAGCTGTTGAAACCCTTTACCCCGCTTGGATTTGGTTAATACTTGGTTTATTGGATGCGCACCATTGGATAGTACGTCACCATACTTTAAAACCGGTTCCCACCATTTTTTTTCAGCTTGATTTTTTGATGAAAAACGGACTTTTTGCTTTTTCATGTTATGGATCAGTTGGGCATAGATAAAAGCTGTTGAAACCCTTTACCCCGCTTGGATTTGGTTAATACTTGGTTTATTGGATGCGCACCATTGGATAGTACGTCACCATACTTTAAAACCGGTTCCCACCATTTTTTTCAGCATGACTTTTGATGAAAAAGGGACTTTTTGCTTTTTCATGTTATGGATCAGTTGGGCTTAGATACAAGCTGTTGAAACCCTTTACCCCGCTTGGATTTGGTTAATACTTGGTTTATTGGATGCGCACCATTGGATAGTACGTCACCATACTTTAAAACCGGTTCCCACCATTTTTTTTCAGCTTGATTTTTTGATGAAAAACGGACTTTTTGCTTTTTCATGTTATGGATCAGTTGGGCATAGATAAAAGCTGTTGAAACCCTTTACCCCGCTTGGATTTGGTTAATACTTGGTTTATTGGATGCGCACCATTGGATAGTACGTCACCATACTTTAAAACCGGTTCCCACCATTTTTTTCAGCATGACTTTTGATGAAAAAGGGACTTTTTGCTTTTTCATGTTATGGATCAGTTGGGCTTAGATACAAGCTGTTGAAACCCTTTACCCCGCTTGGATTTGGTTAATACTTGGTTTATTGGATGCGCACCATTGGATAGTACGTCACCATACTTTAAAACCGGTTCCCACCATTTTTTTTCAGCTTGATTTTTTGATGAAAAACGGACTTTTTGCTTTTTCATGTTATGGATCAGTTGGGCATAGATAAAAGCTGTTGAAACCCTTTACCCCGCTTGGATTTGGTTAATACTTGGTTTATTGGATGCGCACCATTGGATAGTACGTCACCATACTTTAAAACCGGTTCCCACCATTTTTTTCAGCATGACTTTTGATGAAAAAGGGACTTTTTGCTTTTTCATGTTATGGATCAGTTGGGCTTAGATACAAGCTGTTGAAACCCTTTACCCCGCTTGGATTTGGTTAATACTTGGTTTATTGGATGCGCACCATTGGATAGTACGTCACCATACTTTAAAACCGGTTCCCACCATTTTTTTTCAGCTTGATTTTTTGATGAAAAACGGACTTTTTGCTTTTTCATGTTATGGATCAGTTGGGCATAGATAAAAGCTGTTGAAACCCTTTACCCCGCTTGGATTTGGTTAATACTTGGTTTATTGGATGCGCACCATTGGATAGTACGTCACCATACTTTAAAACCGGTTCCCACCATTTTTTTCAGCATGACTTTTGATGAAAAAGGGACTTTTTGCTTTTTCATGTTATGGATCAGTTGGGCTTAGATACAAGCTGTTGAAACCCTTTACCCCGCTTGGATTTGGTTAATACTTGGTTTATTGGATGCGCACCATTGGATAGTACGTCACCATACTTTAAAACCGGTTCCCACCATTTTTTTTCAGCTTGATTTTTTGATGAAAAACGGACTTTTTGCTTTTTCATGTTATGGATCAGTTGGGCATAGATAAAAGCTGTTGAAACCCTTTACCCCGCTTGGATTTGGTTAATACTTGGTTTATTGGATGCGCACCATTGGATAGTACGTCACCATACTTTAAAACCGGTTCCCACCATTTTTTTCAGCATGACTTTTGATGAAAAAGGGACTTTTTGCTTTTTCATGTTATGGATCAGTTGGGCTTAGATACAAGCTGTTGAAACCCTTTACCCCGCTTGGATTTGGTTAATACTTGGTTTATTGGATGCGCACCATTGGATAGTACGTCACCATACTTTAAAACCGGTTCCCACCATTTTTTTTCAGCTTGATTTTTTGATGAAAAACGGACTTTTTGCTTTTTCATGTTATGGATCAGTTGGGCATAGATAAAAGCTGTTGAAACCCTTTACCCCGCTTGGATTTGGTTAATACTTGGTTTATTGGATGCGCACCATTGGATAGTACGTCACCATACTTTAAAACCGGTTCCCACCATTTTTTTCAGCATGACTTTTGATGAAAAAGGGACTTTTTGCTTTTTCATGTTATGGATCAGTTGGGCTTAGATACAAGCTGTTGAAACCCTTTACCCCGCTTGGATTTGGTTAATACTTGGTTTATTGGATGCGCACCATTGGATAGTACGTCACCATACTTTAAAACCGGTTCCCACCATTTTTTTTCAGCTTGATTTTTTGATGAAAAACGGACTTTTTGCTTTTTCATGTTATGGATCAGTTGGGCATAGATAAAAGCTGTTGAAACCCTTTACCCCGCTTGGATTTGGTTAATACTTGGTTTATTGGATGCGCACCATTGGATAGTACGTCACCATACTTTAAAACCGGTTCCCACCATTTTTTTCAGCATGACTTTTGATGAAAAAGGGACTTTTTGCTTTTTCATGTTATGGATCAGTTGGGCTTAGATACAAGCTGTTGAAACCCTTTACCCCGCTTGGATTTGGTTAATACTTGGTTTATTGGATGCGCACCATTGGATAGTACGTCACCATACTTTAAAACCGGTTCCCACCATTTTTTTTCAGCTTGATTTTTTGATGAAAAACGGACTTTTTGCTTTTTCATGTTATGGATCAGTTGGGCATAGATAAAAGCTGTTGAAACCCTTTACCCCGCTTGGATTTGGTTAATACTTGGTTTATTGGATGCGCACCATTGGATAGTACGTCACCATACTTTAAAACCGGTTCCCACCATTTTTTTCAGCATGACTTTTGATGAAAAAGGGACTTTTTGCTTTTTCATGTTATGGATCAGTTGGGCTTAGATACAAGCTTTGAAACCCTTTACCCCGCTTGGATTTGGTTAATACTTGGTTTACTTGGATGCGCACCATTGGATAGTACGTCACCATACTTTAAAACCGGTTCCCACCATTTTTTTTCAGCTTGATTTTTTGATGAAAAACGGACTTTTTGCTTTTTCATGTTATGGATCAGTTGGGCATAGATAAAAGCTGTTGAAACCCTTTACCCCGCTTGGATTTGGTTAATACTTGGTTTATTGGATGCGCACCATTGGATAGTACGTCACCATACTTTAAAACCGGTTCCCACCATTTTTTTCAGCATGACTTTTGATGAAAAAGGGACTTTTTGCTTTTTCATGTTATGGATCAGTTGGGCTTAGATACAAGCTGTTGAAACCCTTTACCCCGCTTGGATTTGGTTAATACTTGGTTTATTGGATGCGCACCATTGGATAGTACGTCACCATACTTTAAAACCGGTTCCCACCATTTTTTTTCAGCTTGATTTTTTGATGAAAAACGGACTTTTTGCTTTTTCATGTTATGGATCAGTTGGGCATAGATAAAAGCTGTTGAAACCCTTTACCCCGCTTGGATTTGGTTAATACTTGGTTTATTGGATGCGCACCATTGGATAGTACGTCACCATACTTTAAAACCGGTTCCCACCATTTTTTTCAGCATGACTTTTGATGAAAAAGGGACTTTTTGCTTTTTCATGTTATGGATCAGTTGGGCTTAGATACAAGCTGTTGAAACCCTTTACCCCGCTTGGATTTGGTTAATACTTGGTTTATTGGATGCGCACCATTGGATAGTACGTCACCATACTTTAAAACCGGTTCCCACCATTTTTTTTCAGCTTGATTTTTTGATGAAAAACGGACTTTTTGCTTTTTCATGTTATGGATCAGTTGGGCATAGATAAAAGCTGTTGAAACCCTTTACCCCGCTTGGATTTGGTTAATACTTGGTTTATTGGATGCGCACCATTGGATAGTACGTCACCATACTTTAAAACCGGTTCCCACCATTTTTTTCAGCATGACTTTTGATGAAAAAGGGACTTTTTGCTTTTTCATGTTATGGATCAGTTGGGCTTAGATACAAGCTGTTGAAACCCTTTACCCCGCTTGGATTTGGTTAATACTTGGTTTATTGGATGCGCACCATTGGATAGTACGTCACCATACTTTAAAACCGGTTCCCACCATTTTTTTTCAGCTTGATTTTTTGATGAAAAACGGACTTTTTGCTTTTTCATGTTATGGATCAGTTGGGCATAGATAAAAGCTGTTGAAACCCTTTACCCCGCTTGGATTTGGTTAATACTTGGTTTATTGGATGCGCACCATTGGATAGTACGTCACCATACTTTAAAACCGGTTCCCACCATTTTTTTCAGCATGACTTTTGATGAAAAAGGGACTTTTTGCTTTTTCATGTTATGGATCAGTTGGGCTTAGATACAAGCTGTTGAAACCCTTTACCCCGCTTGGATTTGGTTAATACTTGGTTTATTGGATGCGCACCATTGGATAGTACGTCACCATACTTTAAAACCGGTTCCCACCATTTTTTTTCAGCTTGATTTTTTGATGAAAAACGGACTTTTTGCTTTTTCATGTTATGGATCAGTTGGGCATAGATAAAAGCTGTTGAAACCCTTTACCCCGCTTGGATTTGGTTAATACTTGGTTTATTGGATGCGCACCATTGGATAGTACGTCACCATACTTTAAAACCGGTTCCCACCATTTTTTTCAGCATGACTTTTGATGAAAAAGGGACTTTTTGCTTTTTCATGTTATGGATCAGTTGGGCTTAGATACAAGCTGTTGAAACCCTTTACCCCGCTTGGATTTGGTTAATACTTGGTTTATTGGATGCGCACCATTGGATAGTACGTCACCATACTTTAAAACCGGTTCCCACCATTTTTTTTCAGCTTGATTTTTTGATGAAAAACGGACTTTTTGCTTTTTCATGTTATGGATCAGTTGGGCATAGATAAAAGCTGTTGAAACCCTTTACCCCGCTTGGATTTGGTTAATACTTGGTTTATTGGATGCGCACCATTGGATAGTACGTCACCATACTTTAAAACCGGTTCCCACCATTTTTTTCAGCATGACTTTTGATGAAAAAGGGACTTTTTGCTTTTTCATGTTATGGATCAGTTGGGCTTAGATACAAGCTGTTGAAACCCTTTACCCCGCTTGGATTTGGTTAATACTTGGTTTATTGGATGCGCACCATTGGATAGTACGTCACCATACTTTAAAACCGGTTCCCACCATTTTTTTTCAGCTTGATTTTTTGATGAAAAACGGACTTTTTGCTTTTTCATGTTATGGATCAGTTGGGCATAGATAAAAGCTGTTGAAACCCTTTACCCCGCTTGGATTTGGTTAATACTTGGTTTATTGGATGCGCACCATTGGATAGTACGTCACCATACTTTAAAACCGGTTCCCACCATTTTTTTCAGCATGACTTTTGATGAAAAAGGGACTTTTTGCTTTTTCATGTTATGGATCAGTTGGGCTTAGATACAAGCTGTTGAAACCCTTTACCCCGCTTGGATTTGGTTAATACTTGGTTTATTGGATGCGCACCATTGGATAGTACGTCACCATACTTTAAAACCGGTTCCCACCATTTTTTTTCAGCTTGATTTTTTGATGAAAAACGGACTTTTTGCTTTTTCATGTTATGGATCAGTTGGGCATAGATAAAAGCTGTTGAAACCCTTTACCCCGCTTGGATTTGGTTAATACTTGGTTTATTGGATGCGCACCATTGGATAGTACGTCACCATACTTTAAAACCGGTTCCCACCATTTTTTTCAGCATGACTTTTGATGAAAAAGGGACTTTTTGCTTTTTCATGTTATGGATCAGTTGGGCTTAGATACAAGCTGTTGAAACCCTTTACCCCGCTTGGATTTGGTTAATACTTGGTTTATTGGATGCGCACCATTGGATAGTACGTCACCATACTTTAAAACCGGTTCCCACCATTTTTTTTCAGCTTGATTTTTTGATGAAAAACGGACTTTTTGCTTTTTCATGTTATGGATCAGTTGGGCATAGATAAAAGCTGTTGAAACCCTTTACCCCGCTTGGATTTGGTTAATACTTGGTTTATTGGATGCGCACCATTGGATAGTACGTCACCATACTTTAAAACCGGTTCCCACCATTTTTTTCAGCATGACTTTTGATGAAAAAGGGACTTTTTGCTTTTTCATGTTATGGATCAGTTGGGCTTAGATACAAGCTGTTGAAACCCTTTACCCCGCTTGGATTTGGTTAATACTTGGTTTATTGGATGCGCACCATTGGATAGTACGTCACCATACTTTAAAACCGGTTCCCACCATTTTTTTTCAGCTTGATTTTTTGATGAAAAACGGACTTTTTGCTTTTTCATGTTATGGATCAGTTGGTCATAGATAAAAGCTGTTGAAACCCTTTACCCCGCTTGGATTTGGTTAATACTTGGTTTATTGGATGCGCACCATTGGATAGTACGTCACCATACTTTAAAACCGGTTCCCACCATTTTTTTCAGCTTGATTTTTTGATGAAAAACGGACTTTTTGCTTTTTCATGTTATGGATCAGTTGGGCATAGATAAAAGCTGTTGAAACCCTTTACCCCGCTTGGATTTGGTTAATACTTGGTTTATTGGATGCGCACCATTGGATAGTACGTCACCATACTTTAAAACCGGTTCCCACCATTTTTTTCAGCATGACTTTTGATGAAAAAGGGACTTTTTGCTTTTTCATGTTATGGATCAGTTGGGCTTAGATACAAGCTGTTGAAACCCTTTACCCCGCTTGGATTTGGTTAATACTTGGTTTATTGGATGCGCACCATTGGATAGTACGTCACCATACTTTAAAACCGGTTCCCACCATTTTTTTCAGCTTGATTTTTTGATGAAAAACGGACTTTTTGCTTTTTCATGTTATGGATCAGTTGGGCATAGATAAAAGCTGTTGAAACCCTTTACCCCGCTTGGATTTGGTTAATACTTGGTTTATTGGATGCGCACCATTGGATAGTACGTCACCATACTTTAAAACCGGTTCCCACCATTTTTTTCAGCATGACTTTTGATGAAAAAGGGACTTTTTGCTTTTTCATGTTATGGATCAGTTGGGCTTAGATACAAGCTGTTGAAACCCTTTACCCCGCTTGGATTTGGTTAATACTTGGTTTATTGGATGCGCACCATTGGATAGTACGTCACCATACTTTAAAACCGGTTCCCACCATTTTTTTTCAGCTTGATTTTTTGATGAAAAACGGACTTTTTTGCTTTTTCATGTTATGGATCAGTTGGGCATAGATAAAAGCTGTTGAAACCCTTTACCCCGCTTGGATTTGGTTAATACTTGGTTTATTGGATGCGCACCATTGGATAGTACGTCACCATACTTTAAAACCGGTTCCCACCATTTTTTTCAGCATGACTTTTGATGAAAAAGGGAC
Organism: Unio pictorum; assembly: GCA_030141615.1. NCBI lineage: Eukaryota > Metazoa > Mollusca > Bivalvia > Unionida > Unionidae > Unio > Unio pictorum. The sequence continues at coordinate 42,474 of JARLTB010000414.1, forward strand.
TTTTTGCTTTTTCATGTTATGGATCAGTTGGGCTTAGATACAAGCTGTTGAAACCCTTTACCCCGCTTGGATTTGGTTAATACTTGGTTTATTGGATGCGCACCATTGGATAGTACGTCACCATACTTTAAAACCGGTTCCCACCATTTTTTTTCAGCTTGATTTTTTGATGAAAAACGGACTTTTTGCTTTTTCATGTTATGGATCAGTTGGGCATAGATAAAAGCTGTTGAAACCCTTTACCCCGCTTGGATTTGGTTAATACTTGGTTTATTGGATGCGCACCATTGGATAGTACGTCACCATACTTTAAAACCGGGTTCCCACCATTTTTTTCAGCATGACTTTTGATGAAAAAGGGACTTTTTGCTTTTTCATGTTATGGATCAGTTGGGCTTAGATACAAGCTGTTGAAACCCTTTACCCCGCTTGGATTTGGTTAATACTTGGTTTATTGGATGCGCACCATTGGATAGTACGTCACCATACTTTAAAACCGGTTCCCACCATTTTTTTTCAGCTTGATTTTTTGATGAAAAACGGACTTTTTGCTTTTTCATGTTATGGATCAGTTGGGCATAGATAAAAGCTGTTGAAACCCTTTACCCCGCTTGGATTTGGTTAATACTTGGTTTATTGGATGCGCACCATTGGATAGTACGTCACCATACTTTAAAACCGGTTCCCACCATTTTTTTCAGCATGACTTTTGATGAAAAAGGGACTTTTGCTTTTTCATGTTATGGATCAGTTGGGCTTAGATACAAGCTGTTGAAACCCTTTACCCCGCTTGGATTTGGTTAATACTTTGGTTTATTGGATGCGCACCATTGGATAGTACGTCACCATACTTTAAAACCGGTTCCCACCATTTTTTTTTCAGCTTGATTTTTTGATGAAAAACGGACTTTTTGCTTTTTCATGTTATGGATCAGTTGGGCATAGATAAAAGCTGTTGAAACCCTTTACCCCGCTTGGATTTGGTTAATACTTGGTTTATTGGATGCGCACCATTGGATAGTACGTCACCATACTTTAAAACCGGTTCCCACCATTTTTTTCAGCATGACTTTTGATGAAAAAGGGACTTTTTGCTTTTTCATGTTATGGATCAGTTGGGCTTAGATACAAGCTGTTGAAACCCTTTACCCCGCTTGGATTTGGTTAATACTTGGTTTATTGGATGCGCACCATTGGATAGTACGTCACCATACTTTAAAACCGGTTCCCACCATTTTTTTTCAGCTTGATTTTTTGATGAAAAACGGACTTTTTGCTTTTCATGTTATGGATCAGTTGGGCATAGATAAAAGCTGTTGAAACCCTTTACCCCGCTTGGATTTGGTTAATACTTGGTTTATTGGATGCGCACCATTGGATAGTACGTCACCATACTTTAAAACCGGTTCCACCATTTTTTTCAGCATGACTTTTGATGAAAAAGGGACTTTTTGCTTTTTCATGTTATGGATCAGTTGGGCTTAGATACAAGCTGTTGAAACCCTTTACCCCGCTTGGATTTGTTAATACTTGGTTTATTGGATGCGCACCATTGGATAGTACGTCACCATACTTTAAAACCGGTTCCCACCATTTTTTTTCAGCTTGATTTTTGATGAAAAACGGACTTTTTGCTTTTTCATGTTATGGATCAGTTGGGCATAGATAAAAGCTGTTGAAACCCTTTACCCCGCTTGGATTTGGTTAATACTTGGTTTATTGGATGCGCACCATTGGATAGTACGTCACCATACTTTAAAACCGGTTCCCACCATTTTTTTCAGCATGACTTTTGATGAAAAAGGGACTTTTTGCTTTTTCATGTTATGGATCAGTTGGGCTTAGATACAAGCTGTTGAAACCCTTTACCCCGCTTGGATTTGGTTAATACTTGGTTTATTGGATGCGCACCATTGGATAGTACGTCACCATACTTTAAAACCGGTTCCCACCATTTTTTTTCAGCTTGATTTTTTGATGAAAAACGGACTTTTTGCTTTTTCATGTTATGGATCAGTTGGGCATAGATAAAAGCTGTTGAAACCCTTTACCCCGCTTGGATTTGGTTAATACTTGGTTTATTGGATGCGCACCATTGGATAGTACGTCACCATACTTTAAAACCGGTTCCCACCATTTTTTTCAGCATGACTTTTGATGAAAAAGGGACTTTTTGCTTTTTCATGTTATGGATCAGTTGGGCTTAGATACAAGCTGTTGAAACCCTTTACCCCGCTTGGATTTGGTTAATACTTGGTTTATTGGATGCGCACCATTGGATAGTACGTCACCATACTTTAAAACCGGTTCCCACCATTTTTTTTCAGCTTGATTTTTTGATGAAAAACGGACTTTTTGCTTTTTCATGTTATGGATCAGTTGGGCATAGATAAAAGCTGTTGAAACCCTTTACCCCGCTTGGATTTGGTTAATACTTGGTTTATTGGATGCGCACCATTGGATAGTACGTCACCATACTTTAAAACCGGTTCCCACCATTTTTTTCAGCATGACTTTTGATGAAAAAGGGACTTTTTGCTTTTTTCATGTTATGGATCAGTTGGGCTTAGATACAAGCTGTTGAAACCCTTTACCCCGCTTGGATTTGGTTAATACTTGGTTTATTGGATGCGCACCATTGGATAGTACGTCACCATACTTTAAAACCGGTTCCCACCATTTTTTTTCAGCTTGATTTTTTGATGAAAAACGGACTTTTTGCTTTTTCATGTTATGGATCAGTTGGGCATAGATAAAAGCTGTTGAAACCCTTTACCCCGCTTGGATTTGGTTAATACTTGGTTTATTGGATGCGCACCATTGGATAGTACGTCACCATACTTTAAAACCGGTTCCCACCATTTTTTTCAGCATGACTTTTGATGAAAAAAGGGACTTTTTGCTTTTTCATGTTATGGATCAGTTGGGCTTAGATACAAGCTGTTGAAACCCTTTACCCCGCTTGGATTTGGTTAATACTTGGTTTATTGGATGCGCACCATTGGATAGTACGTCACCATACTTTAAAACCGTTCCCACCATTTTTTTTCAGCTTGATTTTTTGATGAAAAACGGACTTTTTGCTTTTTCATGTTATGGATCAGTTGGGCATAGATAAAAGCTGTTGAAACCCTTTACCCCGCTTGGATTTGGTTAATACTTGGTTTATTGGATGCGCACCATTGGATAGTACGTCACCATACTTTAAAACCGGTTCCCACCATTTTTTTCAGCATGACTTTTGATGAAAAAGGGACTTTTTGCTTTTTCATGTTATGGATCAGTTGGGCTTAGATACAAGCTGTTGAAACCCTTTACCCCGCTTGGATTTGGTTAATACTTGGTTTATTGGATGCGCACCATTGGATAGTACGTCACCATACTTTAAAACCGGTTCCCACCATTTTTTTTCAGCTTGATTTTTTGATGAAAAACGGACTTTTTGCTTTTTCATGTTATGGATCAGTTGGGCATAGATAAAAGCTGTTTGAAACCCTTTACCCCGCTTGGATTTGGTTAATACTTGGTTTATTGGATGCGCACCATTGGATAGTACGTCACCATACTTAAAACCGGTTCCCACCATTTTTTTCAGCATGACTTTTGATGAAAAAGGGACTTTTTGCTTTTTCATGTTATGGATCAGTTGGGCTTAGATACAAGCTGTTGAAACCCTTTACCCCGCTTGGATTTGGTTAATACTTGGTTTATTGGATGCGCACCATTGGATAGTACGTCACCATACTTTAAAACCGGTTCCCACCATTTTTTTTCAGCTTGATTTTTTGATGAAAAACGGACTTTTTGCTTTTTCATGTTATGGATCAGTTGGGCATAGATAAAAGCTGTTGAAACCCTTTACCCCGCTTGGATTTGGTTAATACTTGGTTTATTGGATGCGCACCATTGGATAGTACGTCACCATACTTTAAAACCGGTTCCCACCATTTTTTTCAGCATGACTTTTGATGAAAAACGGACTTTTTGCTTTTTCATGTTATGGATCAGTTGGGCTTAGATACAAGCTGTTGAAACCCTTTACCCCGCTTGGATTTGGTTAATACTTGGTTTATTGGATGCGCACCATTGGATAGTACGTCACCATACTTTAAAACCGGTTCCCACCATTTTTTTCAGCTTGATTTTTTGATGAAAAACGGACTTTTTGCTTTTTCATGTTATGGATCAGTTGGGCATAGATAAAAGCTGTTGAAACCCTTTACCCCGCTTGGATTTGGTTAATACTTGGTTTATTGGATGCGCACCATTGGATAGTACGTCACCATACTTTAAAACCGGTTCCCACCATTTTTTTCAGCATGACTTTTGATGAAAAAGGGACTTTTTGCTTTTTCATGTTATGGATCAGTTGGGCTTAGATACAAGCTGTTGAAACCCTTTACCCCGCTTGGATTTGGTTAATACTTGGTTTATTGGATGCGCACCATTGGATAGTACGTCACCATACTTTAAAACCGGTTCCCACCATTTTTTTTCAGCTTGATTTTTTGATGAAAAACGGACTTTTTGCTTTTTCATGTTATGGATCAGTTGGGCATAGATAAAAGCTGTTGAAACCCTTTACCCCGCTTGGATTTGGTTAATACTTGGTTTATTGGATGCGCACCATTGGATAGTACGTCACCATACTTTAAAACCGGTTCCCACCATTTTTTTCAGCATGACTTTTGATGAAAAAGGGACTTTTTGCTTTTTCATGTTATGGATCAGTTGGGCTTAGATACAAGCTGTTGAAACCCTTTACCCCGCTTGGATTTGGTTAATACTTGGTTTATTGGATGCGCACCATTGGATAGTACGTCACCGATACTTTAAAACCGGTTCCCACCATTTTTTTTTCAGCTTGATTTTTTGATGAAAAACGGACTTTTTGCTTTTTTCATGTTATGGATCAGTTGGGCATAGATAAAAGCTGTTGAAACCCTTTACCCCGCTTGGATTTGGTTAATACTTGGTTTATTGGATGCGCACCATTGGATAGTACGTCACCATACTTTAAAACCGGTTCCCACCATTTTTTTCAGCATGACTTTTGATGAAAAAGGGACTTTTTGCTTTTTCATGTTATGGATCAGTTGGGCTTAGATACAAGCTGTTGAAACCCTTTACCCCGCTTGGATTTGGTTAATACTTGGTTTATTGGATGCGCACCATTCGATAGTACGTCACCATACTTTAAAACCGGTTCCCACCATTTTTTTTCAGCTTGATTTTTTGATGAAAAACGGACTTTTTGCTTTTTCATGTTATGGATCAGTTGGGCATAGATAAAAGCTGTTGAAACCCTTTACCCCGCTTGGATTTGGTTAATACTTGGTTTATTGGATGCGCACCATTGGATAGTACGTCACCATACTTTAAAACCGGTTCCCACCATTTTTTTTCAGCATGACTTTTGATGAAAAAGGGACTTTTTGCTTTTCATGTTATGGATCAGTTGGGGCTTAGATACAAGCTGTTGAAACCCTTTACCCCGCTTGGATTTGGTTAATACTTGGTTTATTGGATGCGCACCATTGGATAGTACGTCACCATACTTTAAAACCGGTTCCCCACCATTTTTTTTCAGCTTGATTTTTTGATGAAAAACGGACTTTTTGCTTTTTCATGTTATGGATCAGTTGGGCATAGATAAAAGCTGTTGAAACCCTTTACCCCGCTTGGATTTGGTTAATACTTGGTTTATTGGATGCGCACCATTGGATAGTACGTCACCATACTTTAAAACCGGTTCCCACCATTTTTTTCAGCATGACTTTTGATGAAAAAGGGACTTTTTGCTTTTTCATGTTATGGATCAGTTGGGCTTAGATACAAGCTGTTGAAACCCTTTACCCCGCTTGGATTTGTTAATACGTGGTTTATTGGATGCGCACCATTGGATAGTACGTCACCATACTTTAAAACCGGTTCCCACCATTTTTTTTCAGCTTGATTTTTTGATGAAAAACGGACTTTTTGCTTTTTCATGTTATGGATCAGTTGGCCATAGATAAAAGCTGTTGAAACCCTTTACCCCGCTTGGATTTGGATAATACTTGGTTTATTGGATGCGCACCATTGGATAGTACGTCACATACTTAAAACCGGTTCCCACCATTTTTTTCAGCATGACTTTTGATGAAAAAGGGGACTTTTTGCTTTTTCATGTTATGGATCAGTTGGGCCTTAGATACAAGCTGTTGAAACCCTTTACCCGCTTGGATTGGTTAATACTTGGTTTATTGGATGCGCACCATTGGATAGTACGTCACCATACTTTAAAACCGGTTCCCACCATTTTTTTTCAGCTTGATTTTTGATGAAAAACGGACTTTTTGCTTTTTTCATGTTATGGATCAGTT
>JARLTB010000415.1:0-122769 GCA_030141615.1 Unio pictorum
GTTAAACCCCTTTTCCCCACTTGGGACTTTTTAATACTTGGTTTATTCGCTGCGCACCAATGGATAGTACGTCACGATACTTTAAAACCGTTCCCATCCTTTTTTTCAGCATGACTTTTGATGAAAAACGGACTTTTGGGTTTTTCATGTTATGGATCAGTTGTGCTTAGTTAAAAGCGGTTAAACCCCTTTTCCCCTCTTGGACTTTTTTAATACTTAGTTTATTCGCTGCGCACCATTGGATAGTACGTCACCATACTTTAAAACCGGTTCCCACCCTTTTTTTCAGCATGACTTTTGATGAAAAACGGACTTTTGGGTTTTTCATGTTATGTATCAGTTAGCTTAGTTAAAAGCGGTTAAACCCCTTTTCCCCGCTTGGACTTTTTTAATACTTGGTTTATTCGCTGCGCACCATTGAATAGTACGTCACCATACTTTAAAACCGGTCCCCACCCTTTTTTTCAGCATGACTTTCGATGAAAAACGGACTTTTGGGTTTTTCATGTTATGGATCAGTTGGGCTTAGTTAAAAGCGGTTAAACCCCTTTTCCCCGCTTGGACTTTTTTAATACTTGGTTTATTCGCTGCGCACCATTGGATAGTACGTCACCATACTTTAAAACCGGTTCCCACCCTTTTTTTCAGCATGACTTTTGATGAAAAACGGACTTTTGGGTTTTTCATGTTATGGATCAGTTGGGCTTAGTTAAAAGCGGTTAAACCCCTTTTCCCCGCTTGGACTTTTTTAATACTTGGTTTATTCGCTGCGCACCATTGGATAGTACGTCACCATACTTTAAAACCGGTTCCCACCCTTTTTTTCAGCATGACTTTTGATGAAAAACGGACTTTTGGGTTTTTCATGTTATGGATCAGTTGGGCTTAGTTAAAAGCGGTTAAACCCCTTTTCCCCGCTTGGACTTTTTTAATACTTGGTTTATTCGCTGCGCACCATTGGATAGTACGTCACCATACTTTAAAACCGGTTCCCACCCTTTTTTTCAGCATGACTTTTGATGAAAAACGGACTTTTGGGTTTTTCATGTTATGGATCAGTTGGGCTTAGTTAAAAGCGGTTAAACCCCTTTTCCCCGCTTGGACTTTTTTAATACTTGGTTTATTCGCTGCGCACCATTGGATAGTACGTCACCATACTTTAAAACCGGTTCCCACCCTTTTTTTCAGCATGACTTTTGATGAAAAACGGACTTTTGGGTTTTTCATGTTATGGATCAGTTGGGCTTAGTTAAAAGCGGTTAAACCCCTTTTCCCCGCTTGGACTTTTTTAATACTTGGTTTATTCGCTGCGCACCATTGGATAGTACGTCACCATACTTTAAAACCGGTTCCCACCCTTTTTTCAGCATGACTTTTGATGAAAAACGGACTTTTGGGTTTTTCATGTTATGGATCAGTTGGGCTTAGTTAAAAGCGGTTAAACCCCTTTTCCCGCTTGGACTTTTTTAATACTTGGTTTATTCGCTGCGCACCATTGGATAGTACGTCACCATACTTTAAAACCGGTTCCCACCCTTTTTTTCAGCATGACTTTTGATGAAAAACGGACTTTTGGGTTTTTCATGTTATGGATCAGTTGGGCTTAGTTAAAAGCGGTTAAACCCCTTTTCCCCGCTTGGACTTTTTTAATACTTGGTTTATTCGCTGCGCACCATTGGATAGTACGTCACCATACTTTAAAACCGGTTCCCACCCTTTTTTTCAGCATGACTTTTGATGAAAAACGGACTTTTGGGTTTTTCATGTTATGGATCAGTTGGGCTTAGTTAAAAGCGGTTAAACCCCTTTTCCCCGCTTGGACTTTTTTAATACTTGGTTTATTCGCTGCGCACCATTGGATAGTACGTCACCATACTTTAAAACTGGTTCCCACCCTTTTTTTCAGCATGACTTTTGATGAAAAACGGACTTTTGGGTTTTTCATGTTATGGATCAGTTGGGCTTAGTTAAAAGCGGTTAAACCCCTTTCCCCGCTTGGACTTTTTTAATACTTAGTTTATTCGCTGAGCACCATTAGATAGTACGTCACCATACTTTAAAACCGGTTCCCACCCTTTTTTTCAGCATGACTTTTGATGAAAAACGGACTTTTGGGTTTTTCATGTTATGGATCAGTTGAGCTTAGTTAAAGAGGTTAAACCCCTTTTCACCGCTTGGACTTTTTTAATACTTGGTTTATTCGCTGCGCACCGTTGGATAGTACGTCACCATACTTTAAACCGGTTCCCATCCTTTTTTTCAGCATGACTTTTGATGAAAAACGGACTTTTGGGTTTTTCATGTTATGGATCAGTTGGGCTTAGTTAAAAGCGGTTAAACCCCTTTTCCCCGCTTGGACTTTTTTAATACTTGGTTTATTCGCTGCGCACCATTGGATAGTACGTCACCATACTTTAAAACCGGTTCCCACCCTTTTTTTCAGCATGACTTTTGATGAAAAACGGACTTTTGGGTTTTTCATGTTATGGATCAGTTGGGCTTAGTTAAAAGAGGTTAAACCCCTTTTCCCCGCTTGGACTTTTTTAATACTTGGTTTATTCGCTGCGCACCATTGGATAGTACGTCACCATACTTTAAAACCGGTTCCCACCCTTTTTTTCAGCATGACTTTTGATGAAAAACGGACTTTTGGGTTTTTCATGTTATGGATCAGTTGAGCTTAGTTAAAAGCGGTTAAAACCCTTTTCCTCGCTTGGACTTTTTTAATACTTGGTTTATTGGCTGCGCACCATTGGATAGTACGTCACCATACTTTAAAACGGTTCCCACCCTTTTTTTCAGCATGACTTTTGATGAAAAACGGACTTTTGGGTTTTTCATGTTATGGATCAGTTGGGCTTAGTTAAAAGCGGTTAAACCCCTTTTCCCCGCTTGGACTTTTTTAATACTTGGTTTATTCGCTGCGCACCATTGGATAGTACGTCACCATACTTTAAAACCGGTTCCCACCCTTTTTTTCAGCATGACTTTTGATGAAAAACGGACTTTTGGGTTTTTCATGTTATGGATCAGTTGGGCTTAGTTAAAAGCGGTTAAATCCCTTTTCCCGCTTGGACTTTTTTAATACTTGGTTTATTCGCTGCGCACCATTGGATAGTACGTCACCATACTTTAAAACCGGTTCCCACCCTTTTTTTCAGCATGACTTTTGATGAAAAACGGACCTTTTGGGTTTTTCATGTTATGGATCAGTTGGGATTAGTTAAAAGCGGTTAAACCCCTTTTCCCCGCTTGGACTTTTTTAATACTTGGTTTATTCGCTGCGCACCATTGGATAGTACGTCACCATACTTTAAAACCGGTTCCCACCCTTTTTTTCAGCATGACTTTTGATGAAAAACGGACTTTTGGGTTTTTCATGTTATGGATCAGTTGGGCTTAGTTAAAAGCGGTTAAACCCCTTTTCCCGGCTTGGACTTTTTAATACTTGGTTTATTCGCTGCGCACCATTGGATAGTACGTCACCATACTTTAAAACCGGTTCCCACCCTTTTTTTCAGCATGACTTTTGATGAAAAACGGACTTTTTGTTTTTCATGTTATGGATCAGTTGGGCTTAGTTAAAAGCGGTTAAACCCCTTTTCCCCGCTTGGACTTTTTTAATACTTGGTTTATTCGCTGCGCACCATTGGATAGTACGTCACCATACTTTAAAACCGGTTCCCACCCTTTTTTTCAGCATGACTTTTGATGAAAAACGGACTTTTGGGTTTTTCATGTTATGGATCAGATGGCTTAGTTAAAAGCTGTTAAACCCCTTTTCCCCGCTTGGACTTTTTTAATACTTGGTTTATTCGCTGCGCACCATTGGATAGTACGTCACCATACTTTAAAACCGGTTCCCACCCTTTATTTCAGCATGACTTTGATGAAAAACGGACTTTTGGGTTTTTCATGTTATGGATCAGTTGGGCTTAGTTAAAAGCGGTTAAACCCCTTTTCCCCGCTTGGACTTTTTTAATACTTGGTTTATTCGCTGCGCACCATTCGATAGTACGTCACCATACTTTAAAACCGGTTCCCACCCTTTATTTCAGCATGACTTTTGATGAAAAACGGACTTTTGGGTTTTTCATGTTATGGATCAGTTGGCTTAGTTAAAAGCGGTTAAACCCCTTTTCCCCGCTTGGACTTTTTTAATACTTGGTTTATTCGCTGCGCACCATTGGATAGTACGTCACCATACTTTAAAACCGGTTCCCACCCTTTTTTTCAGCATGACTTTTGATGAAAAACGGACTTTTGGGTTTTTCATGTTATGGATCAGTTGGGCTTAGTTAAAAGCGGTTAAACCCCTTTTCCCCGCTTGGACTTTTTTAATACTTGGTTTATTCGCTGCGCACCATTGGATAGTACGTCATCATACTTTAAAACCGGTTCCCACCCTTTTTTTCAGCATTACTTTTGATGAAAAACGGACTTTTGGGTTTTTCATGTTATGGATCAGTTGGGCTTAGTTAAAAGCGGTTAAACCCCTTTTCCCCGCTTGGACTTTTTTAATACTTGGTTTATTCGCTGCGCACCATTGGATAGTACGTCACCATACTTTAAAACCGGTTCCCACCCTTTTTTTCAGCATGACTTTTGATGAAAAACGGACTTTTGGGTTTTTCATGTTATGGATCAGTTGGGCTTAGTTAAAAGCGGTTAAACCCCTTTTCCCCGCTTGGACTTTTTTAATACTTGGTTTATTCGCTGCGCACCATTGGATAGTACGTCACCATACTTTAAAACCGGTTCCCACCCTTTTTTTCAGCATGACTTTTGAAGAAAAACGGACTTTTGGGTTTTTCATGTCATGGATCATTTGGGCTTAGTTAAAAGCGGTTAAACCCCTTTTCCCCGCTTGGACTTTTTTAATACTTGGTTTATTCGCTGCACACCATTGGATAGTACGTCATTATACTTAAAACCGGTTCCCACCCTTTTTTTCAGCATGACTTTTGATGAAAAACGGACTTTTGGGTTTTCATGTTATGGATCAGTTGGGCTTAGTTAAAAGCGGTTAAACCCCTTTTCCCCGCTTGGACTTTTTTAATACTTGGTTTATTCGCTGCGCACCATTGGATAGTACGTCACCATACTTTAAAACCGGTTCCCACCCTTTTTTTCAGCATGACTTTTGATGAAAAACGGACTTTTGGGTTTTTTATGTTATGGATCAGTTGGGCTTAGTTAAAAGCGGTTAAACCCCTTTCCCCGCTTGGACTTTTTTAATACTTGGTTTATTGGCTGCGCACCATTGGATAGTACGTCACCATACTTTAAAACCGGTTTCCCACCCTTTTTTTCAGCATGACTTTTGATGAAAAACGGACTTTTTTGTTTTTCATGTTATGGATCAGTTGGGCTTAGTTAAAAGCGGTTAAACCCCTTTTCCCCGCTTGGACTTTTTTAATACTTGGTTTATTCGCTGCGCACCATTCGATAGTACGTCACCATACTTTAAAACCGGTTCCCACCCTTTTTTTCAGCATGACTTTTGATGAAAAACGGACTTTTGGGTTTTTCATGTTATGGATCAGTTGGGCTTAGTTAAAAGCGGTTAAATCCCTTTTCCCCGCTTGGACTTTTTTAATACTTGGTTTATTCGCTGCGCACCATTGGATAGTACGTCACCATACTTTAAAACCGGTTCCCACCCTTTTTTTCAGCATGACTTTTGATGAAAACGGACTTTTGGGTTTTTCATGTTATGGATCAGTTGGGATTAGTTAAAAGCGGTTAAACCCCTTTTCCCCGCTTGGACTTTTTTAATACTTGGTTTATTCGCTGCGCACCATTGGATAGTACGTCACCATACTTTAAAACCGGTTCCCACCCTTTTTTTCAGCATGACTTTTGATGAAAAACGGACTTTTGGGTTTTTCATGTTATGGATCAGTTGGGCTTAGTTAAAAGCGGTTAAACCCCTTTTCCCGGCTTGGACTTTTTTAATACTTGGTTTATTCGCTGCGCACCATTGGATAGTACGTCACCATACTTTAAAACCGGTTCCCACCCTTTTTTTCAGCATGACTTTTGATGAAAAACGGACTTTTTTGTTTTTCATGTTATGGATCAGTTGGGCTTAGTTAAAAGCGGTTAAACCCCTTTTCCCCGCTTGGACTTTTTTAATACTTGGTTTATTCGCTGCGCACCATTGGATAGTACGTCACCATACTTTAAAACCGGTTCCCACCCTTTTTTTCAGCATGACTTTTGATGAAAAACGGACTTTTGGGTTTTTCATGTTATGGATCAGATGGGCTTAGTTAAAAGCTGTTAAACCCCTTTTCCCCGCTTGGACTTTTTTAATACTTGGTTTATTCGCTGCGCACCATTGGATAGTACGTCACCATACTTTAAAACCGGTTCCCACCCTTTATTTCAGCATGACTTTTGATGAAAAACGGACTTTTGGGTTTTTCATGTTATGGATCAGTTGGGCTTAGTTAAAAGCGGTTAAACCCCTTTTCCCCGCTTGGACTTTTTAATACTTGGTTTATTCGCTGCGCACCATTCGATAGTACGTCACCATACTTTAAAACCGGTTCCCACCCTTTATTTCAGCACGACTTTTGATGAAAAACGGACTTTTGGGTTTTTCATGTTATGGATCAGTTGGGCTTAGTTAAAAGCGGTTAAACCCCTTTTCCCCGCTTGGACTTTTTTAATACTTGGTTTATTCGCTGCGCACCATTGGATAGTACGTCACCATACTTTAAAACCGGTTCCCACCCTTTTTTTCAGCATGACTTTTGATGAAAAACGGACTTTTGGGTTTTTCATGTTATGGATCAGTTGGGCTTAGTTAAAAGCGGTTAAACCCCTTTTCCCCGCTTGGACTTTTTTAATACTTGGTTTATTCGCTGCGCACCATTGGATAGTACGTCATCATACTTTAAAACCGGTTCCCACCCTTTTTTTCAGCATTACTTTTGATGAAAAACGGACTTTTGGGTTTTTCATGTTATGGATCAGTTGGGCTTAGTTAAAAGCGGTTAAACCCCTTTTCCCCGCTTGGACTTTTTTAATACTTGGTTTATTCGCTGCGCACCATTGGATAGTACGTCACCATACTTTAAAACCGGTTCCCACCCTTTTTTTCAGCATGACTTTTGATGAAAAACGGACTTTTGGGTTTTTCATGTTATGGATCAGTTGGGCTTAGTTAAAAGCGGTAAACCCCTTTTCCCCGCTTGGACTTTTTTAATACTTGGTTTATTCGCTGCGCACCATTGGATAGTACGTCACCATACTTTAAAACCGGTTCCCACCCTTTTTTTCAGCATGACTTTTGATGAAAAACGGACTTTTGGGTTTTCATGTTATGGATCAGTTGGGCTTAGTTAAAAGCGGTTAAACCCCTTTTCCCGCTTGGACTTTTTTAATACTTGGTTTATTCGCTGCGCACCATTGGATAGTACGTCACCATACTTTAAAACCGGTTCCCACCCTTTTTTTCAGCATGACTTTTGATGAAAAACGGACTTTTTTGTTTTTCATGTTATGGATCAGTTGGGCTTAGTTAAAAGCGGTTAAACCCCTTTTCCCCGCTTGGACTTTTTTAATACTTGGTTTATTCGCTGCGCACCATTGGATAGTACGTCACCATACTTTAAAACCGGTTCCCACCCTTTTTTTCAGCATGACTTTTGAAGAAAAACGGACTTTTGGGTTTTTCATGTCATGGATCAGTTGGGCTTAGTTAAAAGCGGTTAAACCCCTTTTCCCCGCTTGGACTTTTTTAATACTTGGTTTATTCGCTGCACACCATTGGATAGTACGTCATTATACTTTAAAACCGGTTCCCACCCTTTTTTTCAGCATGACTTTTGATGAAAAACGGACTTTTGGGTTTTTCATGTTATGAATCAGTTGGGCTTAGTTAAAAGCGGTTAAACCCCTTTTCCCCGCTTGGACTTTTTTAATACTTGGTTTATTCGCTGCGCACCATTGGATAGTACGTCACCATACTTTAAAACCGGTTCCCACCCTTTTTTTCAGCATGACTTTTGATGAAAAACGGACTTTTGGGTTTTTTATGTTATGGATCAGTTGGGCTTAGTTAAAAGCGGTTAAACCCCTTTTCCCCGCTTGGACTTTTTTAATACTTGGTTTATTCGCTGCGCACCATTGGATAGTACGTCACCATACTTTAAAACCGGTTCCCACCCTTTTTTTCAGCATGACTTTTGATGAAAAACGGACTTTTGGGTTTTTCATGTTATGGATCAGTTGGGCTTAGTTAAAAGCGGTTAAACCCCTTTTCCCCGCTTCGACTTTTTTAATACTTGGTTTATTCGCTGCGCACCATTGGATAGTACGTCACCATACTTTAAAACCGGTTCCCACCCTTTTTTTCAGCATGACTTTTGATGAAAAACGGACTTTTGGGTTTTTCATGTTATGGATCAGTTGGGCTTAGTTAAAAGCGGTTAAACCCCTTTTCCCCGCATGGACTTTTTTAATACTTGGTTTATTCGCTGCGCACCATTGGATAGTACGTCACCATACTTTAAAACCGGTTCCCACCCTTTTTTTCAGCATGACTTTTGATGAAAAACGGACTTTTGGGTTTTTCATGTTATGGATCAGTTGGGCTTAGTTAAAAGCGGTTAAACCCCTTTTCCCCGCTTGGACTTTTTTAATACTTGGTTTATTCGCTGCGCACCATTGGATAGTACGTCACCATACTTTAAAATCGGTTCCCACCCTTTTTTTCAGCATGACTTTTGATGAAAAACGGACTTTTGGGTTTTTCATGTTATGGATCAGTTGGGCTTAGTTAAAAGCGGTTAAACCCCTTTTCCCCGCTTGGACTTTTTTAATACTTGGTTTATTCGCTGCGCACCATTGGATAGTACGTCACCATACTTTAAAACCGGTTCCCACCCTTTTTTTCAGCATGACTTTTGATGAAAAACGGACTTTTTTGTTTTTCATGTTATGGATCAGTTGGGCTTAGTTAAAAGCGGTTAAACCCCTTTTCCCCGCTTGGACTTTTTTAATACTTGGTTTATTCGCTGCGCACCATTGGATAGTACGTCACCTTACTTTAAAACCGGTTCCCACCCTTTTTTTTCAGCATGACTTTTGATGAAAAGCGGACTTTTGGGTTTTTCATGTTATGGATCAGTTGGGCTTAGTTAAAAGCGGTTAAACCCCTTTTCCTCGCTTGGACTTTTTTAATACTTGGTTTATTCGCTGCGCACCATTGGATAGTCCGTCACCATACTTTAAAAACGGTTCCCACCCTTTTTTTCAGCATGACTTTTGATGAAAAACGGACTTTTGGGTTTTTCATGTTATGGATCAGTTGGGCTTAATTAAAAGCGGTTAAACCCCTTTTCCCCGCTTGGACTTTATTAATACTTGGTTTATTCGCTGCGCACCATTGGATAGTACGTCACCATACTTTAAAACCGGTTCCCACCCTTTTTTTCAGCATGACTTTTGATGAAAAACGGACTTTTGGGTTTTTCATGTTATGGATCAGTTGGGCTTAGTTAAAAGCGGTTAAACCCCTTTTCCCCGCTTGGACTTTTTTAATACTTGGTTTATTCGCTGCGCACCATTGGATAGTACGTCACCATACTTTAAAACCGGTTCCCACCCTTTTTTTCAGCATGACTTTTGATGAAAAACGGACTTTTGGGTTTTTCATGTTATGGATCAGTTGGGCTTAGTTAAAACCGGTTAAACCCCTTTTCCCCGCTTGGACTTTTTTAATACTTGGTTTATTCGCTGCGCACCATTGGATAGTACGTCACCATACTTTAAAACCGGTTCCCACCCTTTTTTTCAGCATGACTTTTGATGAAAAACGGACTTTTGGGTTTTTCATGTTATGGATCAGTTGGGCTTAGTTAAAAGCGGTTAAACCCCTTTTCCCCGCTTGGACTTTTTTAATACTTGGTTTATTCGCTGCGCACCATTGGATAGTACGTCACCATACTTTAAAACCGGTTCCCACCCTTTTTTTCAGCATGACTTTTGATGAAAAACGGACTTTTGGGTTTTTCATGTTATTGATCAGTTGGGCTTAGTTAAAAGCGGTTAAACCCCTTTTCCCCGCTTGGACTTTTTTAATACTTGGTTTATTCGCTGCGCACCATTGGATAGTACGTCACCATACTTTAAAACCGGTTCCCACCCTTTTTTTCAGCATGACTTTTGATGAAAAACGGACTTTTGGGTTTTTCATGTTATGGATCAGTTGGGCTTAGTTAAAAGCGGTTAAACCCCTTTTCCCCGCTTGGACTTTTTTAATACTTGGTTTATTCGCTGCGCACCATTGGATAGTACGTCACCATACTTTAAAACCGGTTCCCACCCTTTTTTTCAGCATGACTTTTGATGAAAAACGGACTTTTGGGTTTTTCATGTTATGGATCAGTTGGGCTTAGTTAAAAGCGGTTAAACCCCTTTTCCCAGCTTGGACTTTTTTAATACTTGGTTTATTCGCTGCGCACCATTGGATAGTACGTCACCTTACTTTAAAACCGGTTCCCACCCTTTTTTTTCAGCATGACTTTTGATGAAAAACGGACTTTTGGGTTTTTCATGTTATGGATCAGATGGGCTTAGTTAAAAGCGGTTAAACCCCTTTTCCTCGCTTGGACTTTTTTAATACTTGGTTTATTCGCTGCGCACCATTGGATAGTCCGTCACCATACTTTAAAAACGGTTCCCACCCTTTTTTTCAGCATGACTTTTGATGAAAAACGGACTTTTGGGTTTTTCATGTTATGGATCAGTTGGGCTTAATTAAAAGCGGTTAAACACCTTTTCCCCGCTTGGACTTTTTTAATACTTGGTTTATTCGCTGCGCACCATTGGATAGTACGTCACCATACTTTAAAACCGGTTCCCACCCTTTTTTTCAGCATGACTTTTGATGAAAAACGGACTTTTGGGTTTTTCATGTTATGGATCAGTTGGGCTTAGTTAAAAGCGGTTAAACCCCTTTTCCCCGCTTGGACTTTTTTAATACTTGGTTTATTCGCTGCGCACCATTGGATAGTACGTCACCATACTTTAAAACCGGTTCCCACCCTTTTTTTTCAGCATGACTTTTGATGAAAAACGCACTTTTGGGTTTTTCATGTTATGGATCAGTTGGGCTTAGTCAAAAGCGGTTAAACCCCTTTTCCCCGCTTGGACTTTTTTAATACTTGGTTTATTCGCTGCGCACCATTGGATAGTACGTCACCATACTTTAAAACCGGTTCCCACCCTTTTTTTCAGCATGACTTTTGATGAAAAACGGACTTTTGGGTTTTTCATGTTATTGATCAGTTGGGCTTAGTTAAAAGCGGTTAAACCCCTTTTCCCCGCTTGGACTTTTTTAATACTTGGTTTATTCGCTGCGCACCATTGGATAGTACGTCACCATACTTTAAAACCGGTTCCCACCCTTTTTTTCAGCATGACTTTTGATGAAAAACGGACTGTTGGGTTTTTCATGTTATGGATCAGTTGGGCTTAGTTAAAAGCGGTTAAACCCCTTTTCCCCGCTTGGACTTTTTTAATACTTGGTTTATTCGCTGCGCACCATTGGATAGTACGTCACCATACTTTAAAACCGGTTCCCACCCTTTTTTTCAGCATGACTTTTGATGAAAAACGGACTTTTGGGTTTTTCATGTTATGGATCAGTTGGGCTTAGTTAAAAGCGGTTAAACCCCTTTTCCCCGCTTGGACTTTTTTAATAATTAGTTTATTCGCTGCGCACCATTGGACAGTACGTCACCATACTTTAAAACCGGTTCCCAACCTTTTTTTCAGCATGACTTTTGATGAAAAACGGACTTTTGGGTTTTTCATGTTATGGATCAGTTGGGCTTAGTTAAAAGCGGTTAAACCCCTTTTCCCCGCTTGGACTTTTTTAATACTTGGTTTATTCGCTGCGCACCATTGGATAGTACGTCACCATACTTTAAAACCGGTTCCCACCCTTTTTTTCAGCATGATTTTTGATGAAAAACGGGCTTTTGGGTTTTTCATGTTATGGATCAGTTGGGCTTAGTTAAAAGCGGTTAAACCCCTTTTCCCCGCTTGGACTTTTTTAATACTTGGTTTATTCGCTGCGCACCATTGGATAGTACGTCACCATACTTTAAAACCAGTTCCCACCCTTTTTTTCAGCATGACTTTTGATGAAAAACGGACTTTTGGGTTTTTCATGTTATGGATCAGTTGGGCTTAGTTAAAAGCGGTTAAACCCCTTTTCCCCGCTTGGACTTTTTTAATACTTGGTTTATTCGCTGCGCACCATTGGATAGTACGTCACCATACTTTAAAACCGGTTCCCACCCTTTTTTTCAGCATGACTTTTGATGAAAAACGGACTTTTGGGTTTTTCATGTTATGGATCAGTTGGGCTTAGTTAAAAGCGGTTAAACCCCTTTTCCCCGCTTGGACTTTTTTAATACTTAGTTTATTCGCTGCGCACCATTGGATAGTACGTCACCATACTTTAAAACCTGTTCCCACCCTTTTTTTCAGCATGACTTTTGATGAAAAACGGACTTTTGGGTTTTTCATGTTATGGATCAGTTGGGCTTAGTTAAAAGCGGTTAAACCCCTTTTCCCCGCTTGGACTTTTTTAATACTTGGTTTATTGGCTGCGCACCATTGGATAGTACGTCACCATACTTTAAAACCGGTTCCCACCCTTTTTTTCAGCATGACTTTTGATGAAAAACGGACTTTTGGGTTTTTCATGTTATGGATCAGTTGGGCTTAGTTAAAAGCGGTTAAACCCCTTTTCCCCGCTTGGACTTTTTTAATACTTGGTTTATTCGCTGCGCACCATTGGATAGTACGTCACCATACTTTAAAACCGGTTCCCACCCTTTTTTTCAGCATGACTTTTGATGAAAAACGGACTTTTGGGTTTTTCATGTTATGGATCAGTTGAGCTTAGTTAAAAGCGGTTAAACCCCTTTTCCCCGCTTGGACTTTTTTAATACTTGGTTTATTCGCTGCGCACCATTGGATAGTACGTCACCATACTTTAAAACCGGTTCCCACCCTTTTTTTCAGCATGACTTTTGATGAAAAACGGACTTTTGGGTTTTTCATGTTATGGATCAGTTGGGCTTAGTTAAAAGCGGTTAAACCCCTTTTCCCCGCTTGGACTTTTTTAATACTTGGTTTATTCGCTGCGCACCATTGGATAGTACGTCACCATACTTTAAAACCGGTTCCCACCCTTTTTTTCAGCATGACTTTTGATGAAAAACGGACTTTTGGGTTTTTCATGTTATGGATCAGTTGGGCTTAGTTAAAAGCGGTTAAACCCCTTTTCCCCGCTTGGACTTTTTTAATACTTGGTTTATTCGCTGCGCACCATTGGATAGTACGTCACCATACTTTAAAACCGGTTCCCACCCTTTTTTTCAGCATGACTTTTGATGAAAAACGGACTTTTGGGTTTTTCATGTTATGGATCAGTTGGGCTTAGTTAAAAGCGGTTAAACCCCTTTTCCCCGCTTGGACTTTTTTAATACTTGGTTTATTCGCTGCGCACCATTGGATAGTACGTCACCATACTTTAAAACCGGTTCCCACCCTTTTTTTCAGCATGACTTTTGATGAAAAACGGACTTTTGGGTTTTCATGTTATGGATCAGTTGGGCTTAGTTAAAAGCGGTTTAACCCCTTTTCCCTGCTTGGACTTTTTTAATACTTGGTTTATTCGCTGCGCACCATTGGATAGTACGTCACCATACTTTAAAACCGGTTCCCACCCTTTTTTTCAGCATGACTTTTGATGAAAAACGGACTTTTGGGTTTTTCATGTTATGGATCAGTTGGGCTTAGTTAAAAGCGGTTAAACCCCTTTTCCCCGCTTGGACTTTTTTAATACTTGGTTTATTCGCTGCGCACCATTGGATAGTACGTCACCATACTTTAAAACCGGTTCCCACCCTTTTTTTCAGCATGACTTTTGATGAAAACGGACTTTTGGGTTTTTCATGTTATGGATCAGTTGGGCTTAGTTAAAAGCGGTTAAACCCCTTTTCCCCGCTTGGACTTTTTTAATACTTGGTTTATTCGCTGCGCACCATTGGATAGTACGTCACCATACTTTAAAACCGGTTCCCACCCTTTTTTTCAGCATGACTTTTGATGAAAAACGGACTTTTGGGTTTTTCATGTTATGGATCAGTTGGGCTTAGATAAAAGCGATTAAACCCCTTTTCCCCGCTTGGACTTTTTTAATACTTGGTTTATTCGCTGCGCACCATTGGATAGTACGTCACCATACTTTAAAACCGGTTCCCACCCTTTTTTTCAGCATGACTTTTGATGAAAAACGGACTTTTGGGTTTTTCATGTTATGGATCAGTTGGGCTTAGTTAAAAGCGGTTAAACCCCTTTTCCCCGCTTGGACTTTTTTAATACTTGGTTTATTCGCTGCGCACCATTGGATAGTACGTCACCATACTTTAAAACCGGTTCCCACCCTTTTTTCAGCATGACTTTTGATGAAAAACGGACTTTTGGGTTTTTCATGTTATGGATCAGTTGGGCTTAGTTAAAAGCGGTTAAACCCCTTTTCCCCGCTTGGACTTTTTTAATACTTGGTTTATTCGCTGCGCACCATTGGATAGTACGTCACCATACTTTAAAACCGGTTCCCACCCTTTTTTTCAGCATGACTTTTGATGAAAACGGACTTTTGGGTTTTTCATGTTATGGATCAGTTGGGCTTAGTTAAAAGCAGTTAAACCCCTTTTCCCCGCTTGGACTTTTTTAATACTTGGTTTATTCGCTGCGCACCATTGGATAGTACGTCACCATACTTTAAAACCGGTTCCCACCCTTTTTTTCAGCATGACTTTTGATGAAAAACGGACTTTTGGGTTTTTCATGTTATGGATCAGTTGGGCTTAGTTAAAAGCGGTTAAACCCCTTTTCCCCGCTTGGACTTTTTTAATACTTGGTTTATTCGCTGCGCACCATTGGATAGTACGTCACCATACTTTAAAACCGGTTCCCACCCTTTTTTTCAGCATGACTTTTGATGAAAAACGGACTTTTGGGTTTTTCATGTTAAGCAGCAGAGGGGGTGAATCGGACAACCCCTTTTGACTTTTTCTGATTATGCTTTCCAAAATGGCACTAGACCCTTCTCGCGAAATCTCATGTTTTTAACCAAAAAAAAATAGACCCTTAGTGATTGTTGTCTGAAAACAGGTGATACTGTATTCGCGTTTTCGTTGATGAATCATAAATGTCACAATAATGTTGTGACTCTCCCTCTCTGCTGCTCATGGTTTACGGTGAAAACCGTCCGATTTACCCCTCTCTGCTGCTACTTTCAACCGAATATTTTATCAAGTCCTATACGATATCGTGTCCTCGGGTCTGCTAAATTTTTTGTCACAAATCCGTGTGGTTTTGATTGAGCGTGACTAAAGAAATTTCTAAATTGATTATGATTCATATCACCGCTGCACCAGGTCTGATGAATATTTCGTAGCGTATGAGTATCAACGCCGTTAAATACACATAGCAGATTGCAATTATCTCTGATCACTTTTGGTATTTGTGTGTACCGTTGAGTGACATATATCACATCAGTGTTTTTATGCCTGCCTCGGGAAAATATTCTAGCGTGATTTTTTTGATTATCTAACATGATATCATCGTATACCACTAAATTGTTAATACTTCCATCGATGTCTTCCACGGAAGGGGCTTCCTCTATATCAGTAATAAATTCAATAATATCATCATCGATTTGAAATTCTTTTGCTTTCTCGTTAAAATCCTTCAGCACTTCATAGCATCGCTGATCGTCTACACTCGGGGCTATTAAATACAATTTGTTCCATTTCATCCATCTCGTTATCAAATTAAGTAGCAGTTGTGTCTTTCCGCTTCCAGATGGTCCGATTATAATCATTCTAATTGAATTCGGCAACATTTCATGGTGTTTAATAGGTTCCCGTCGTCGGGTAGCTGAATAATCAATTATATTCATGCCGTTATATATAAATTATGGATCTATATTGTGTGAAGTGTAAAAAACGTACTGGAACAGATGACTTGACGACGATTACAACTAAAAATAACCGATCAGCGCTTTCTGGTAAATGCGTACAATGTAGTACAAAGAAATTTAGATTTGTTTCTAAACCCAAGGAACCCAAGGAACCTTTAAAAAAAAACGAGTAGGTGATATCGCAGCCAAGCTAACTAAACTCCCTGGAACCCCATGGGCAAAATACCCTGGAGAAAAGCACCTTCCAGGATATAGCTACTGTGGACCGGGAACAAGACTTGATATCAGACTCAATGATCAAAATCAGCCCCGACCCGGTGAAGAACCAATAAACGCCATTGATAAGGCCTGTCACCTTCATGATGTTGCTTATAAAAGCAATAATCTGCAGCACAGGCATCTAGCAGATGTGAAATTAATTCATGCGTTAAATGCTATTCCTGATAAATCTTTCAAAGAAAAATTGGCTTCCTTTTTGATAAAATCGGCTATGAAAAGTAAATTGATGTTAGGTGCTGGTAATTAATAACAACATGGAATCTATTTATTATTCCCCACGAGGATACTGGAGAGGCAAGGCAGCAATCCATAAACTCGCTAGCGCTGCAAAAGTGAAAAAAAACCACTGCGGCTCATTGGTTATCCAAACAGGCACTATGGCAAATTTATCTACCACCGCCTAAACAAATTAATTTCTCGCATTTTGATGTGACTGTTCCTAATGAAGTTCATCAGGCTGATATATTATTTTTACCTCATGACCACGGTTACAAATATGCGTTAACTGTAGTTGATATTGCAAGTCGATACAAAGAATCAGAACCGTTAAAAACAAAATCGGCCACTGAAGTGGCTTCTGCATTTGAAAGGATTTATCGAAGGAGCCCTCTGCACTGGCCAAATCTGTTACAAGTTGATCCGGGCAAGGAATTTCAGGGTGCAGTGTTATCTACAATGAAATATCACAATGTCACTATCAGACGAGGACATACTGCGCTACATCGTGATCAGGCAATTGTAGAACGGTTTAATAAAACCCTTGCTGAGCGGTTATTTGGATATCAATACGCAAAAGAATTCATCCAAGAAAAAAGATCCCGTGAATGGGTTAAAAGGTTACCAGCTGTGATTACTGCACTGAATAACGAGATTACTAGAACAATTAATTTGAAACCTATCAATGCGATTAAAAAGAAGTCAATACCTGAAATGGAAATTCAAAAAGATTTCAAAGAACCAAATCTTGGTAGTAATGTCATTGTGAGGTATTTATACGAACCAGGAGAGCTTGAAGGGGGCAGAAAAAGAGCTACTGATCCATTTGGAGTATAACTGCACATAAGATATCTAGTATAACACGATCTACGGGTAGACTTCCAATCTATAAACTGTATTCAACTGCCCCTCAACGAGGATTTACTAGACAACAATTACAAGTGATACCTGAGGATACTCAATTACCACCGCATGGGCTTAACTAGCACCGTTGCGTCTATTGCACTCAAGACAAGTCAACATCACATTGTTTCTGACATGACCGAGACTATTATTTTTTCTGTCAACGGTAAATTGGCGAGGATCTTTATCCGAATACTGCCAACGCATTATACAATTGCAACTTGCGCAGTGATTATTCTGTTTTTGCTTCAAAGTGATTATTAATTCAGCATCAATATCAAATTCTCGTTGTTTTTTTTTGTTTTGTTGTTTGTAACCGGAGAGTTTTTTATCAATAATTTTAACATCAATATCATCTATTGTGGTGTCATTATCATCGCCAATGATTTCATCATCGAGGACAATTCTTCGAAGTTGATTTATTTTTCGTACTCTAGACACTGCGAGATAGACTAAATTTGACCATTCGATGCGATTATCTACCATCCAAACGATTGTATCGGATATAGTCAATCCCTGTGAAGAGTGTATTGTTGCTGCATAACCTAGCGTCCACGGGGATTTATTAGCACGCAATGCATCTTCAACGACATTGATATCAACCAGCACAATATCATTTAATACTAAATTCTGTTTTTGAAATCCTTCGGATTTTGGGCCTGGAATATCAACTTCAATGTTCTGTTTTCGTGTATCCGATGGCCTATAACAGAGGGGCACTGGAAGTGTTGCAAATTTTTGTTTATGCAATTCAAATAATTTCATCTGAAGTGTGTCTCTGACTATTTTTCTACTTGCAATGATCAAATCATTTGGTCTCCATGCTTCCCAGAAATCATTCATTGGAGTTTCCGAAATTATTTCACGGGCTATTTCACATTGGATTCTATCCGGTTGTAATCTAATTAATTTCTTAAATTCTTTTAATTCATTATCAAGTGATCTATGATCGGTATCAATTTCTTCATAATAGTCTACAAAACCCTTTAGCCATTCATGTGGGGAAGCACCGACAAATGGTGGTGGTTGGCCGTGATCACCGCACATGACGACTTTTGTATTTTTTAATAACAACCACTCAAGAAATATTTTTAATACATCTTCTGACACTGTGTCTATTTCATCCCAAATCATGATTTCAGGAATAAATTTCTCTCCCATGCGCTCAGGAGTCCATTTATCTCCTTTCCATCTAAAGAAACTATGATAGGTACAGGCATTTACCCCTCTCTGTATCATCTCTCTTGCAAGTCTGTGAGTCGGTGTTAGCACAATCATGTTTGATTTCCCACGAAATAACTCAATTGCCCGGGTTGTTTTTCCTGACCCACCACAGCCGTTTAAATAAACTGTTTTATATCTACAGATTGGATCAGAAATCGGTGGTGCATTAGAAAATTCTGAACACTGATTGCTTTCTAAATAATTATTTTCAATGGTAACATCTGCTGATTGAATATAATCATGAAGCATTTCTTTCTTAATTCTCCATGACCCCCAATTCTCATTGCCAGTAGCCTTAAAATCAGCCATTTTGCTATTTATGTAAAATGAGTCAGTGGCAACTCTAACTGCGGTGTTAGGAAATCTATTGATCATTGAAAATAAATTAATAGAAGCATAACCAAGCATAGAAGCTCTCAAATGTGTGTACTGCGGATTGTATCCATCAGTGTAAGTAACAATTGTACCCAATTTGGTTCCATCGGACATAAATGCGTCCTTACGATTGACATATAGGCCCCTATTCGTTAAATCCGTGATTACAAAATCGTATTCAGCATTGTCTATAATCAATCGTGAAGAATATCTCGTATTGTCGTATTTGCCACCTTGGGTGAATTTACCGATTATTCTTCGTCCAAGATCTTTTGCTTCATTGTTTCTGATTTCAAATAACTGTTTGGACCAATCCATGATTTGTTGTTCACTGAAATTTGGAAACAGTTTTCGCTCTTCGCTAATTATTTTTTCTAGATCAGGTTGTGGTAACCAGACTGATTTCTGTGCTCGATAGGATATAATTGCTTCACTGACAATTAATGATTTTAACATCTTACAATCAAGCATATATCGTAATAACACTATTGGCATCCAGTGTTTTTCAGACATGTGTTTACCAATCCAAAGATAACTACACGGATGAAGTCCTGTAGCCATTTCAAATGATACTACACAAGCGAATCCGGTTAAATCGAAATGTGGCAGTGGTCCATTAATAGCAACACGGGTCATTTCGTGTGTAGGGTGTCCAAATCGTTTGAAATATTTCTCACACTCTCCATAC
The DNA here is from genome assembly GCA_030141615.1 of Unio pictorum. NCBI lineage: Eukaryota > Metazoa > Mollusca > Bivalvia > Unionida > Unionidae > Unio > Unio pictorum. The sequence goes on from JARLTB010000415.1 coordinate 19,710, forward strand.
CCAAGAAAACTTCCTGGATAACACGCAATCATATCAACTGAAATAACGGTATCAGCGGTGTATTTTGTATTCCATAATCCTCCATGGCCGTATTCAAGACAAGACAATTTGACCTCTGATAAGAACTCACTTCGTGTTGGTTTCCACGCGTTTTTCTTTCTAGCAAAATGTGCTGCAATTGATGGTACTGTAAAACAGTTTGCTAATAATTGATCGTTGTCTTCCTCCAGAGAAAACTCACTAGCTAGTTGTTTCATTTGATTATGCAGCTCTTCAGTACGGTACAATTCTCCGTTGGGCCTTACAAACTGATCAAATCTACATTCCTCGTCTGAAGTACTATGAAATAGCCACATTGACACAGGATCGTTTTTACTCAAATGGTAAATAGCATCAAATAATTTCTGCTCTGAAAAAAACTTCGGTTTGGGATAGATATTTTACGGTTCTATCCCGTGGAAATATTGTTACTGCAGATGACCACGCGTGTTCGTTATGATCAATAATCTGTATTGGGTTTCCTTTTGATTTATATTTCGATTCGTATAATACTTCACCGGTGATTGTCGTTACTGATATTGGAAATCTCAATGATGTTTCTAATTTAGCTATATCCTGAATTGTTGCTCCATGCTGTTTCACTGTCAGTTCCCATTCGGTTATTTTTTTTCGTCTTAGATCAGTTAGTTTATTTCCCCGGGACGCATTTGTGAAGTGTTCCATTATTCGTGTTGCTACACAATTGAGCCCTGTCGAATATTTCATGGGTGCTAGTTTTGCAATATCAGGTTTGTCATTGAGCGGATATATCCCGTAAACAACTGCTGTGACAGGATAAGATCTTTCGTAGTAGGGTTTGTCAATTCCAGTCAAAATTCCTGGTTTTGAATCCTGAGTCACAGTGACAGTTTTTTTGTCCTTAAGAATAGGCTCGTATTTGTCCCTAATGATCCATTTTCCATTATCACGGATAAGGAATTTTATTCGAAAAAAATTTCTTTCTTCCCCAAGATTTGAGATTATCACTGCTGCTTTTTCATCATTCATGGTAGCGTCAACAACACCATCAATTCGAAATGTTGACCAACAATGAGCTGCCCCATCACGCTTGAATTCATTAAAACAGTCTCTGATTTTACTAATCAAGGTTCTATCAAGAATTTTATTCTTTGGTGTATCAGAAACTCTATCAAGATTGAATTGAACACTTTTCCAAGGCGCAATTTTCGATAATCTCTCGAACTCCTCCATACTATAATTAAAACAAGCATTTAAATGAAAGATTTAAGTATAATGAATCATTGCAAATGGCTTATGATTGGATCAGTGACACCGTGTAACAAATCATGCAGAAATGAATTCTGTGGGTATCATATGCAAAGCTTTCGTCGTGGAAGCCTTGGTCCGTTACCCTGTATTCGATGTGGGGTTGGGGTTAGGGGAAAATCGCAATTATGTTTCAGGTGTGGCGGCAAACGATACAGGGAACTAAAACGCTATTATGATAAACGAATAAAAAATGGACAATCAATCAGAAATTCTGACCCTGACACTGACAAAGTCAGCAACAAAATCATAAGAAACCCCCAAGACTACATTGAAACCCTTTACCCCGCTTGGATTTGGTTAATACTTGGTTTATTGGCTGCGCACCATTGGATAGTACGTCACCATACTTTAAAACCGGTTCCCACCATTTTTTTCAGCATGACTTTTGATGAAAAACGGACTTTTTTGTTTTTCATGTTATGGATCAGTTGGGCTTAGATAAAAGCTGTTGAAACCCTTTACCCCGCTTGGATTTGGTTAATACTTGGTTTATTGGCTGCGCACCATTAGATAGTACGTCACCATACTTTAAAACCGGTTCCCACCATTTTTTTCAGCATGACTTTTGATGAAAAACGGACTTTTTTGTTTTTCATGTTATGGATCAGTTGGGCTTAGATAAAAGCTGTTGAAACCCTTTACCCCGCTTGGATTTGGTTAATACTTGGTTTATTGGCTGCGCACCATTGGATAGTACGTCACCATACTTTAAAACCGGTTCCCACCATTTTTTTCAGCATGACTTTTGATGAAAAACGGACTTTTTTGTTTTTCATGTTATGGATCAGTTGGGCTTAGATAAAAGCTGTTGAAACCCTTTACCCCGCTTGGATTTGGTTAATACTTGGTTTATTGGCTGCGCACCATTGGATAGTACGTCACCATACTTTAAAACCGGTTCCCACCATTTTTTTCAGCATGACTTTTGATGAAAAACGGACTTTTTTGTTTTTCATGTTATGGATCAGTTGGGCTTAGATAAAAGCTGTTGAAACCCTTTACCCCGCTTGGATTTGGTTAATACTTGGTTTATTGGCTGCGCACAATTGGATAGTACGTCACCATACTTTAAAACCGGTTCCCACCATTTTTTTCAGCATGACTTTTGATGAAAAACGGACTTTTTTGTTTTTCATGTTATGGATCAGTTGGGCTTAGATAAAAGCTGTTGAAACCCTTTACCCCACTTGGATTTGGTTAATACTTGGTTTATTGGCTGCGCACCATTGGATAGTACGTCACCATACTTTAAAACCGGTTCCCACCATTTTTTTCAGCATGACTTTTGATGAAAAACGGACTTTTTTGTTTTTCATGTTATGGATCAGTTGGGCTTAGATAAAAGCTGTTGAAACCCTTTACCCCGCTTGGATTTGGTTAATACTTGGTTTATTGGCTGCGCACCATTGGATAGTACGTCACCATACTTTAAAACCGGTTCCCACCATTTTTTTCAGCATGACTTTTGATGAAAAACGGACTTTTTTGTTTTTCATGTTATGGATCAGTTGGGCTTAGATAAAAGCTGTTGAAACCCTTTACCCCGCTTGGATTTGGTTAATACTTGGTTTATTGGCTGCGCACCATTGGATAGTACGTCACCATACTTTAAAACCGGTTCCCACCATTTTTTTCAGCATGACTTTTGATGAAAAACGGACTTTTTTGTTTTTCATGTTATGGATCAGTTGGGCTTAGATAAAAGCTGTTGAAACCCTTTACCCCGCTTGGATTTGGTTAATACTTGGTTTATTGGCTGCGCACCATTGGATAGTACGTCACCATACTTTAAAACCGGTTCCCACCATTTTTTTCAGCATGACTTTTGATGAAAAACGGACTTTTTTGTTTTTCATGTTATGGATCAGTTGGGCTTAGATAAAAGCTGTTGAAACCCTTTACCCCGCTTGGATTTGGTTGATACTTGGTTTATTGGCTGCGCACCATTAGATAGTACGTCACCATACTTTAAAACCGGTTCCCACCATTTTTTTCAGCATGACTTTTGATGAAAAACGGACTTTTTTGTTTTTCATGTTATGGATCAGTTGGGCTTAGATAAAAGCTGTTGAAACCCTTTACCCCGCTTGGATTTGGTTAATACTTGGTTTATTGGCTGCGCACCATTGGATAGTACGTCACCATACTTTAAAACCGGTTCCCACCATTTTTTTCAGCATGACTTTTGATGAAAAACGGACTTTTTTGTTTTTCATGTTATGGATCAGTTGGGCTTAGATAAAAGCTGTTGAAACCCTTTACCCCGCTTGGATTTGGTTAATACTTGGTTTATTGGCTGCGCACCATTGGATAGTACGTCACCATACTTTAAAACCGGTTCCCACCATTTTTTTCAGCATGACTTTTGATGAAAAACGGACTTTTTTGTTTTTCATGTTATGGATCAGTTGGGCTTAGATAAAAGCTGTTGAAACCCTTTACCCCGCTTGGATTTGGTTAATACTTGGTTTATTGGCTGCGCACCATTGGATAGTACGTCACCATACTTTAAAACCGGTTCCCACCATTTTTTTCAGCATGACTTTTGATGAAAAACGGACTTTTTTGTTTTTCATGTTATGGATCAGTTGGGCTTAGATAAAAGCTGTTGAAACCCTTTACCCCGCTTGGATTTGGTTAATACTTGGTTTATTGGCTGCGCACCATTGGATAGTACGTCACCATACTTTAAAACCGGTTCCCACCATTTTTTTCAGCATGACTTTTGATGAAAAACGGACTTTTTTGTTTTTCATGTTATGGATCAGTTGGGCTTAGATAAAAGCTGTTGAAACCCTTTACCCCGCTTGGATTTGGTTAATACTTGGTTTATTGGCTGCGCACCATTGGATAGTACGTCACCATACTTTAAAACCGGTTCCCACCATTTTTTTCAGCATGACTTTTGATGAAAAACGGACTTTTTTGTTTTTCATGTTATGGATCAGTTGGGCTTAGATAAAAGCTGTTGAAACCCTTTACCCCGCTTGGATTTGGTTAATACTTGGTTTATTGGCTGCGCACCATTGGATAGTACGTCACCATACTTTAAAACCGGTTCCCACCATTTTTTTCAGCATGACTTTTGATGAAAAACGGACTTTTTTGTTTTTCATGTTATGGATCAGTTGGGCTTAGATAAAAGCTGTTGAAACCCTTTACCCCGCTTGGATTTGGTTAATACTTGGTTTATTGGCTGCGCACCATTGGATAGTACGTCACCATACTTTAAAACCGGTTCCCACCATTTTTTTCAGCATGACTTTTGATGAAAAACGGACTTTTTTGTTTTTCATGTTATGGATCAGTTGGGCTTAGATAAAAGCTGTTGAAACCCTTTACCCCGCTTGGATTTGGTTAATACTTGGTTTATTGGCTGCGCACCATTGGATAGTACGTCACCATACTTTAAAACCGGTTCCCACCATTTTTTTCAGCATGACTTTTGATGAAAAACGGACTTTTTTGTTTTTCATGTTATGGATCAGTTGGGCTTAGATAAAAGCTGTTGAAACCCTTTACCCCGCTTGGATTTGGTTAATACTTGGTTTATTGGCTGCGCACCATTGGATAGTACGTCACCATACTTTAAAACCGGTTCCCACCATTTTTTTCAGCATGACTTTTGATGAAAAACGGACTTTTTTGTTTTTCATGTTATGGATCAGTTGGGCTTAGATAAAAGCTGTTGAAACCCTTTACCCCGCTTGGATTTGGTTAATACTTGGTTTATTGGCTGCGCACCATTGGATAGTACGTCACCATACTTTAAAACCGGTTCCCACCATTTTTTTCAGCATGACTTTTGATGAAAAACGGACTTTTTTGTTTTTCATGTTATGGATCAGTTGGGCTTAGATAAAAGCTGTTGAAACCCTTTACCCCGCTTGGATTTGGTTAATACTTGGTTTATTGGCTGCGCACCATTGGATAGTACGTCACCATACTTTAAAACCGGTTCCCACCATTTTTTTCAGCATGACTTTTGATGAAAAACGGACTTTTTTGTTTTTCATGTTATGGATCAGTTGGGCTTAGATAAAAGCTGTTGAAACCCTTTACCCCGCTTGGATTTGGTTAATACTTGGTTTATTGGCTGCGCACCATTGGATAGTACGTCACCATACTTTAAAACCGGTTCCCACCATTTTTTTCAGCATGACTTTTGATGAAAAACGGACTTTTTTGTTTTTCATGTTATGGATCAGTTGGGCTTAGATAAAAGCTGTTGAAACCCTTTACCCCGCTTGGATTTGGTTAATACTTGGTTTATTGGCTGCGCACCATTGGATAGTACGTCACCATACTTTAAAACCGGTTCCCACCATTTTTTTCAGCATGACTTTTGATGAAAAACGGACTTTTTTGTTTTTCATGTTATGGATCAGTTGGGCTTAGATAAAAGCTGTTGAAACCCTTTACCCCGCTTGGATTTGGTTAATACTTGGTTTATTGGCTGCGCACCATTGGATAGTACGTCACCATACTTTAAAACCGGTTCCCACCATTTTTTTCAGCATGACTTTTGATGAAAAACGGACTTTTTTGTTTTTCATGTTATGGATCAGTTGGGCTTAGATAAAAGCTGTTGAAACCCTTTACCCCGCTTGGATTTGGTTAATACTTGGTTTATTGGCTGCGCACCATTGGATAGTACGTCACCATACTTTAAAACCGGTTCCCACCATTTTTTTCAGCATGACTTTTGATGAAAAACGGACTTTTTTGTTTTTCATGTTATGGATCAGTTGGGCTTAGATAAAAGCTGTTGAAACCCTTTACCCCGCTTGGATTTGGTTAATACTTGGTTTATTGGCTGCGCACCATTGGATACTACGTCACCATACTTTAAAACCGGTTCCCACCATTTTTTTCAGCATGACTTTTGATGAAAAACGGACTTTTTTGTTTTTCATGTTATGGATCAGTTGGGCTTAGATAAAAGCTGTTGAAACCCTTTACCCCGCTTGGATTTGGTTAATACTTGGTTTATTGGCTGCGCACCATTGGATAGTACGTCACCATACTTTAAAACCGGTTCCCACCATTTTTTTCAGCATGACTTTTGATGAAAAACGGACTTTTTTGTTTTTCATGTTATGGATCAGTTGGGCTTAGATAAAAGCTGTTGAAACCCTTTACCCCGCTTGGATTTGGTTAATACTTGGTTTATTGGCTGCGCACCATTGGATAGTACGTCACCATACTTTAAAACCGGTTCCCACCATTTTTTTCAGCATGACTTTTGATGAAAAACGGACTTTTTTGTTTTTCATGTTATGGATCAGTTGGGCTTAGATAAAAGCTGTTGAAACCCTTTACCCCGCTTGGATTTGGTTAATACTTGGTTTATTGGCTGCGCACCATTGGATAGTACGTCACCATACTTTAAAACCGGTTCCCACCATTTTTTTCAGCATGACTTTTGATGAAAAACGGACTTTTTTGTTTTTCATGTTATGGATCAGTTGGGCTTAGATAAAAGCTGTTGAAACCCTTTACCCCGCTTGGATTTGGTTAATACTTGGTTTATTGGCTGCGCACCATTGGATACTACGTCACCATACTTTAAAACCGGTTCCCACCATTTTTTTCAGCATGACTTTTGATGAAAAACGGACTTTTTTGTTTTTCATGTTATGGATCAGTTGGGCTTAGATAAAAGCTGTTGAAACCCTTTACCCCGCTTGGATTTGGTTAATACTTGGTTTATTGGCTGCGCACCATTGGATAGTACGTCACCATACTTTAAAACCGGTTCCCACCATTTTTTTCAGCATGACTTTTGATGAAAAACGGACTTTTTTGTTTTTCATGTTATGGATCAGTTGGGCTTAGATAAAAGCTGTTGAAACCCTTTACCCCGCTTGGATTTGGTTAATACTTGGTTTATTGGCTGCGCACCATTGGATAGTACGTCACCATACTTTAAAACCGGTTCCCACCATTTTTTTCAGCATGACTTTTGATGAAAAACGGACTTTTTTGTTTTTCATGTTATGGATCAGTTGGGCTTAGATAAAAGCTGTTGAAACCCTTTACCCCGCTTGGATTTGGTTAATACTTGGTTTATTGGCTGCGCACCATTGGATAGTACGTCACCATACTTTAAAACCGGTTCCCACCATTTTTTTCAGCATGACTTTTGATGAAAAACGGACTTTTTTGTTTTTCATGTTATGGATCAGTTGGGCTTAGATAAAAGCTGTTGAAACCCTTTACCCCGCTTGGATTTGGTTAATACTTGGTTTATTGGCTGCGCACCATTGGATAGTACGTCACCATACTTTAAAACCGGTTCCCACCATTTTTTTCAGCATGACTTTTGATGAAAAACGGACTTTTTTGTTTTTCATGTTATGGATCAGTTGGGCTTAGATAAAAGCTGTTGAAACCCTTTACCCCGCTTGGATTTGGTTAATACTTGGTTTATTGGCTGCGCACCATTGGATAGTACGTCACCATACTTTAAAACCGGTTCCCACCATTTTTTTCAGCATGACTTTTGATGAAAAACGGACTTTTTTGTTTTTCATGTTATGGATCAGTTGGGCTTAGATAAAAGCTGTTGAAACCCTTTACCCCGCTTGGATTTGGTTAATACTTGGTTTATTGGCTGCGCACCATTGGATAGTACGTCACCATACTTTAAAACCGGTTCCCACCATTTTTTTCAGCATGACTTTTGATGAAAAACGGACTTTTTTGTTTTTCATGTTATGGATCAGTTGGGCTTAGATAAAAGCTGTTGAAACCCTTTACCCCGCTTGGATTTGGTTAATACTTGAGTTTATTGGCTGCGCACCATTGGATAGTACGTCACCATACTTTAAAACCGGTTCCCACCATTTTTTTCAGCATGACTTTTGATGAAAAACGGACTTTTTTGTTTTTCATGTTATGGATCAGTTGGGCTTAGATAAAAGCTGTTGAAACCCTTTACCCCGCTTGGATTTGGTTAATACTTGGTTTATTGGCTGCGCACCATTGGATAGTACGTCACCATACTTTAAAACCGGTTCCCACCATTTTTTTCAGCATGACTTTTGATGAAAAACGGACTTTTTTGTTTTTCATGTTATGGATCAGTTGGGCTTAGATAAAAGCTGTTGAAACCCTTTACCCCGCTTGGATTTGGTTAATACTTGGTTTATTGGCTGCGCACCATTGGATAGTACGTCACCATACTTTAAAACCGGTTCCCACCATTTTTTTCAGCATGACTTTTGATGAAAAACGGACTTTTTTGTTTTTCATGTTATGGATCAGTTGGGCTTAGATAAAAGCTGTTGAAACCCTTTACCCCGCTTGGATTTGGTTAATACTTGGTTTATTGGCTGCGCACCATTGGATAGTACGTCACCATACTTTAAAACCGGTTCCCACCATTTTTTTCAGCATGACTTTTGATGAAAAACGGACTTTTTTGTTTTTCATGTTATGGATCAGTTGGGCTTAGATAAAAGCTGTTGAAACCCTTTACCCCGCTTGGATTTGGTTAATACTTGGTTTATTGGCTGCGCACCATTGGATAGTACGTCACCATACTTTAAAACCGGTTCCCACCATTTTTTTCAGCATGACTTTTGATGAAAAACGGACTTTTTTGTTTTTCATGTTATGGATCAGTTGGGCTTAGATAAAAGCTGTTGAAACCCTTTACCCCGCTTGGATTTGGTTAATACTTGGTTTATTGGCTGCGCACCATTGGATAGTACGTCACCATACTTTAAAACCGGTTCCCACCATTTTTTTCAGCATGACTTTTGATGAAAAACGGACTTTTTTGTTTTTCATGTTATGGATCAGTTGGGCTTAGATAAAAGCTGTTGAAACCCTTTACCCCGCTTGGATTTGGTTAATACTTGGTTTATTGGCTGCGCACCATTGGATAGTACGTCACCATACTTTAAAACCGGTTCCCACCATTTTTTTCAGCATGACTTTTGATGAAAAACGGACTTTTTTGTTTTTCATGTTATGGATCAGTTGGGCTTAGATAAAAGCTGTTGAAACCCTTTACCCCGCTTGGATTTGGTTAATACTTGGTTTATTGGCTGCGCACCATTGGATAGTACGTCACCATACTTTAAAACCGGTTCCCACCATTTTTTTCAGCATGACTTTTGATGAAAAACGGACTTTTTTGTTTTTCATGTTATGGATCAGTTGGGCTTAGATAAAAGCTGTTGAAACCCTTTACCCCGCTTGGATTTGGTTAATACTTGGTTTATTGGCTGCGCACCATTGGATAGTACGTCACCATACTTTAAAACCGGTTCCCACCATTTTTTTCAGCATGACTTTTGATGAAAAACGGACTTTTTTGTTTTTCATGTTATGGATCAGTTGGGCTTAGATAAAAGCTGTTGAAACCCTTTACCCCGCTTGGATTTGGTTAATACTTGGTTTATTGGCTGCGCACCATTGGATAGTACGTCACCATACTTTAAAACCGGTTCCCACCATTTTTTTCAGCATGACTTTTGATGAAAAACGGACTTTTTTGTTTTTCATGTTATGGATCAGTTGGGCTTAGATAAAAGCTGTTGAAACCCTTTACCCCGCTTGGATTTGGTTAATACTTGGTTTATTGGCTGCGCACCATTGGATAGTACGTCACCATACTTTAAAACCGGTTCCCACCATTTTTTTCAGCATGACTTTTGATGAAAAACGGACTTTTTTGTTTTTCATGTTATGGATCAGTTGGGCTTAGATAAAAGCTGTTGAAACCCTTTACCCCGCTTGGATTTGGTTAATACTTGGTTTATTGGCTGCGCACCATTGGATAGTACGTCACCATACTTTAAAACCGGTTCCCACCATTTTTTTCAGCATGACTTTTGATGAAAAACGGACTTTTTTGTTTTTCATGTTATGGATCAGTTGGGCTTAGATAAAAGCTGTTGAAACCCTTTACCCCGCTTGGATTTGGTTAATACTTGGTTTATTGGCTGCGCACCATTGGATAGTACGTCACCATACTTTAAAACCGGTTCCCACCATTTTTTTCAGCATGACTTTTGATGAAAAACGGACTTTTTTGTTTTTCATGTTATGGATCAGTTGGGCTTAGATAAAAGCTGTTGAAACCCTTTACCCCGCTTGGATTTGGTTAATACTTGGTTTATTGGCTGCGCACCATTGGATAGTACGTCACCATACTTTAAAACCGGTTCCCACCATTTTTTTCAGCATGACTTTTGATGAAAAACGGACTTTTTTGTTTTTCATGTTATGGATCAGTTGGGCTTAGATAAAAGCTGTTGAAACCCTTTACCCCGCTTGGATTTGGTTAATACTTGGTTTATTGGCTGCGCACCATTGGATAGTACGTCACCATACTTTAAAACCGGTTCCCACCATTTTTTTCAGCATGACTTTTGATGAAAAACGGACTTTTTTGTTTTTCATGTTATGGATCAGTTGGGCTTAGATAAAAGCTGTTGAAACCCTTTACCCCGCTTGGATTTGGTTAATACTTGGTTTATTGGCTGCGCACCATTGGATAGTACGTCACCATACTTTAAAACCGGTTCCCACCATTTTTTTCAGCATGACTTTTGATGAAAAACGGACTTTTTTGTTTTTCATGTTATGGATCAGTTGGGCTTAGATAAAAGCTGTTGAAACCCTTTACCCCGCTTGGATTTGGTTAATACTTGGTTTATTGGCTGCGCACCATTGGATAGTACGTCACCATACTTTAAAACCGGTTCCCACCATTTTTTTCAGCATGACTTTTGATGAAAAACGGACTTTTTTGTTTTTCATGTTATGGATCAGTTGGGCTTAGATAAAAGCTGTTGAAACCCTTTACCCCGCTTGGATTTGGTTAATACTTGGTTTATTGGCTGCGCACCATTGGATAGTACGTCACCATACTTTAAAACCGGTTCCCACCATTTTTTTCAGCATGACTTTTGATGAAAAACGGACTTTTTTGTTTTTCATGTTATGGATCAGTTGGGCTTAGATAAAAGCTGTTGAAACCCTTTACCCCGCTTGGATTTGGTTAATACTTGGTTTATTGGCTGCGCACCATTGGATAGTACGTCACCATACTTTAAAACCGGTTCCCACCATTTTTTTCAGCATGACTTTTGATGAAAAACGGACTTTTTTGTTTTTCATGTTATGGATCAGTTGGGCTTAGATAAAAGCTGTTGAAACCCTTTACCCCGCTTGGATTTGGTTAATACTTGGTTTATTGGCTGCGCACCATTGGATAGTACGTCACCATACTTTAAAACCGGTTCCCACCATTTTTTTCAGCATGACTTTTGATGAAAAACGGACTTTTTTGTTTTTCATGTTATGGATCAGTTGGGCTTAGATAAAAGCTGTTGAAACCCTTTACCCCGCTTGGATTTGGTTAATACTTGGTTTATTGGCTGCGCACCATTGGATAGTACGTCACCATACTTTAAAACCGGTTCCCACCATTTTTTTCAGCATGACTTTTGATGAAAAACGGACTTTTTTGTTTTTCATGTTATGGATCAGTTGGGCTTAGATAAAAGCTGTTGAAACCCTTTACCCCGCTTGGATTTGGTTAATACTTGGTTTATTGGCTGCGCACCATTGGATAGTACGTCACCATACTTTAAAACCGGTTCCCACCATTTTTTTCAGCATGACTTTTGATGAAAAACGGACTTTTTTGTTTTTCATGTTATGGATCAGTTGGGCTTAGATAAAAGCTGTTGAAACCCTTTACCCCGCTTGGATTTGGTTAATACTTGGTTTATTGGCTGCGCACCATTGGATAGTACGTCACCATACTTTAAAACCGGTTCCCACCATTTTTTTCAGCATGACTTTTGATGAAAAACGGACTTTTTTGTTTTTCATGTTATGGATCAGTTGGGCTTAGATAAAAGCTGTTGAAACCCTTTACCCCGCTTGGATTTGGTTAATACTTGGTTTATTGGCTGCGCACCATTGGATAGTACGTCACCATACTTTAAAACCGGTTCCCACCATTTTTTTCAGCATGACTTTTGATGAAAAACGGACTTTTTTGTTTTTCATGTTATGGATCAGTTGGGCTTAGATAAAAGCTGTTGAAACCCTTTACCCCGCTTGGATTTGGTTAATACTTGGTTTATTGGCTGCGCACCATTGGATAGTACGTCACCATACTTTAAAACCGGTTCCCACCATTTTTTTCAGCATGACTTTTGATGAAAAACGGACTTTTTTGTTTTTCATGTTATGGATCAGTTGGGCTTAGATAAAAGCTGTTGAAACCCTTTACCCCGCTTGGATTTGGTTAATACTTGGTTTATTGGCTGCGCACCATTGGATAGTACGTCACCATACTTTAAAACCGGTTCCCACCATTTTTTTCAGCATGACTTTTGATGAAAAACGGACTTTTTTGTTTTTCATGTTATGGATCAGTTGGGCTTAGATAAAAGCTGTTGAAACCCTTTACCCCGCTTGGATTTGGTTAATACTTGGTTTATTGGCTGCGCACCATTGGATAGTACGTCACCATACTTTAAAACCGGTTCCCACCATTTTTTTCAGCATGACTTTTGATGAAAAACGGACTTTTTTGTTTTTCATGTTATGGATCAGTTGGGCTTAGATAAAAGCTGTTGAAACCCTTTACCCCGCTTGGATTTGGTTAATACTTGGTTTATTGGCTGCGCACCATTGGATAGTACGTCACCATACTTTAAAACCGGTTCCCACCATTTTTTTCAGCATGACTTTTGATGAAAAACGGACTTTTTTGTTTTTCATGTTATGGATCAGTTGGGCTTAGATAAAAGCTGTTGAAACCCTTTACCCCGCTTGGATTTGGTTAATACTTGGTTTATTGGCTGCGCACCATTGGATAGTACGTCACCATACTTTAAAACCGGTTCCCACCATTTTTTTCAGCATGACTTTTGATGAAAAACGGACTTTTTTGTTTTTCATGTTATGGATCAGTTGGGCTTAGATAAAAGCTGTTGAAACCCTTTACCCCGCTTGGATTTGGTTAATACTTGGTTTATTGGCTGCGCACCATTGGATAGTACGTCACCATACTTTAAAACCGGTTCCCACCATTTTTTTCAGCATGACTTTTGATGAAAAACGGACTTTTTTGTTTTTCATGTTATGGATCAGTTGGGCTTAGATAAAAGCTGTTGAAACCCTTTACCCCGCTTGGATTTGGTTAATACTTGGTTTATTGGCTGCGCACCATTGGATAGTACGTCACCATACTTTAAAACCGGTTCCCACCATTTTTTTCAGCATGACTTTTGATGAAAAACGGACTTTTTTGTTTTTCATGTTATGGATCAGTTGGGCTTAGATAAAAGCTGTTGAAACCCTTTACCCCGCTTGGATTTGGTTAATACTTGGTTTATTGGCTGCGCACCATTGGATAGTACGTCACCATACTTTAAAACCGGTTCCCACCATTTTTTTCAGCATGACTTTTGATGAAAAACGGACTTTTTTGTTTTTCATGTTATGGATCAGTTGGGCTTAGATAAAAGCTGTTGAAACCCTTTACCCCGCTTGGATTTGGTTAATACTTGGTTTATTGGCTGCGCACCATTGGATAGTACGTCACCATACTTTAAAACCGGTTCCCACCATTTTTTTCAGCATGACTTTTGATGAAAAACGGACTTTTTTGTTTTTCATGTTATGGATCAGTTGGGCTTAGATAAAAGCTGTTGAAACCCTTTACCCCGCTTGGATTTGGTTAATACTTGGTTTATTGGCTGCGCACCATTGGATAGTACGTCACCATACTTTAAAACCGGTTCCCACCATTTTTTTCAGCATGACTTTTGATGAAAAACGGACTTTTTTGTTTTTCATGTTATGGATCAGTTGGGCTTAGATAAAAGCTGTTGAAACCCTTTACCCCGCTTGGATTTGGTTAATACTTGGTTTATTGGCTGCGCACCATTGGATAGTACGTCACCATACTTTAAAACCGGTTCCCACCATTTTTTTCAGCATGACTTTTGATGAAAAACGGACTTTTTTGTTTTTCATGTTATGGATCAGTTGGGCTTAGATAAAAGCTGTTGAAACCCTTTACCCCGCTTGGATTTGGTTAATACTTGGTTTATTGGCTGCGCACCATTGGATAGTACGTCACCATACTTTAAAACCGGTTCCCACCATTTTTTTCAGCATGACTTTTGATGAAAAACGGACTTTTTTGTTTTTCATGTTATGGATCAGTTGGGCTTAGATAAAAGCTGTTGAAACCCTTTACCCCGCTTGGATTTGGTTAATACTTGGTTTATTGGCTGCGCACCATTGGATAGTACGTCACCATACTTTAAAACCGGTTCCCACCATTTTTTTCAGCATGACTTTTGATGAAAAACGGACTTTTTTGTTTTTCATGTTATGGATCAGTTGGGCTTAGATAAAAGCTGTTGAAACCCTTTACCCCGCTTGGATTTGGTTAATACTTGGTTTATTGGCTGCGCACCATTGGATAGTACGTCACCATACTTTAAAACCGGTTCCCACCATTTTTTTCAGCATGACTTTTGATGAAAAACGGACTTTTTTGTTTTTCATGTTATGGATCAGTTGGGCTTAGATAAAAGCTGTTGAAACCCTTTACCCCGCTTGGATTTGGTTAATACTTGGTTTATTGGCTGCGCACCATTGGATAGTACGTCACCATACTTTAAAACCGGTTCCCACCATTTTTTTCAGCATGACTTTTGATGAAAAACGGACTTTTTTGTTTTTCATGTTATGGATCAGTTGGGCTTAGATAAAAGCTGTTGAAACCCTTTACCCCGCTTGGATTTGGTTAATACTTGGTTTATTGGATGCGCACCATTGGATAGTACGTCACCATACTTTAAAACCGGTTCCCACCATTTTTTTCAGCATGACTTTTGATGAAAAACGGACTTTTTGGTTTTTCATGTTATGGATCAGTTGGGCTTAGATAAAAGCTTTTTGAAACCCTTTACCCCGCTTGGATTTGGTTAATACTTGGTTTATTGGCTGCGCACCATTGGATAGTACGTCACCATACTTTAAAACCGGTTCCCACCATTTTTTTCAGCATGACTTTTGATGAAAAACGGACTTTTTGTTTTTCATGTTATGGATCAGTTGGGCTTAGATAAAAGCTGTTGAAACCCTTTACCCCGCTTGGATTTGGTTAATACTTGGTTTATTGGCTGCGCACCATTGGATAGTACGTCACCATACTTTAAAACCGGTTCCCACCATTTTTTTCAGCATGACTTTTGATGAAAAACGGACTTTTTTGTTTTTCATGTTATGGATCAGTTGGGCTTAGATAAAAGCTGTTGAAACCCTTTACCCCGCTTGGATTTGGTTAATACTTGGTTTATTGGCTGCGCACCATTGGATAGTACGTCACCATACTTTAAAACCGGTTCCCACCATTTTTTTCAGCATGACTTTTGATGAAAAACGGACTTTTTTGTTTTTCATGTTATGGATCAGTTGGGCTTAGATAAAAGCTGTTGAAACCCTTTACCCCGCTTGGATTTGGTTAATACTTGGTTTATTGGCTGCGCACCATTGGATAGTACGTCACCATACTTTAAAACCGGTTCCCACCATTTTTTTCAGCATGACTTTTGATGAAAAACGGACTTTTTTGTTTTTCATGTTATGGATCAGTTGGGCTTAGATAAAAGCTGTTGAAACCCTTTACCCCGCTTGGTTTGGTTAATACTTGGTTTATTGGCTGCGCACCATTGGATAGTACGTCACCATACTTTAAAACCGGTTCCCACCATTTTTTTCAGCATGACTTTTGATGAAAAACGGACTTTTTTGTTTTTCATGTTATGGATCAGTTGGGCTTAGATAAAAGCTGTTGAAACCCTTTACCCCGCTTGGGTTTGGTTAATACTTGGTTTATTGGCTGCGCACCATTGGATAGTACGTCACCATACTTTAAAACCGGTTCCCACCATTTTTTTCAGCATGACTTTTGATGAAAAACGGACTTTTTTGTTTTTCATGTTATGGATCAGTTGGGCTTAGATAAAAGCTGTTGAAACCCTTTACCCCGCTTGGATTTGGTTAATACTTGGTTTATTGGCTGCGCACCATTGGATAGTACGTCACCATACTTTAAAACCGGTTCCCACCATTTTTTTCAGCATGACTTTTGATGAAAAACGGACTTTTTTGTTTTTCATGTTATGGATCAGTTGGGCTTAGATAAAAGCTGTTGAAACCCTTTACCCCGCTTGGATTTGGTTAATACTTGGTTTATTGGCTGCGCACCATTGGATAGTACGTCACCATACTTTAAAACCGGTTCCCACCATTTTTTTCAGCATGACTTTTGATGAAAAACGGACTTTTTTGTTTTTCATGTTATGGATCAGTTGGGCTTAGATAAAAGCTGTTGAAACCCTTTACCCCGCTTGGATTTGGTTAATACTTGGTTTATTGGCTGCGCACCATTGGATAGTACGTCACCATACTTTAAAACCGGTTCCCACCATTTTTTTCAGCATGACTTTTGATGAAAAACGGACTTTTTTGTTTTTCATGTTATGGATCAGTTGGGCTTAGATAAAAGCTGTTGAAACCCTTTACCCCGCTTGGATTTGGTTAATACTTGGTTTATTGGCTGCGCACCATTGGATAGTACGTCACCATACTTTAAAACCGGTTCCCACCATTTTTTTCAGCATGACTTTTGATGAAAAACGGACTTTTTTGTTTTTCATGTTATGGATCAGTTGGGCTTAGATAAAAGCTGTTGAAACCCTTTACCCCGCTTGGATTTGGTTAATACTTGGTTTATTGGCTGCGCACCATTGGATAGTACGTCACCATACTTTAAAACCGGTTCCCACCATTTTTTTCAGCATGACTTTTGATGAAAAACGGACTTTTTTGTTTTTCATGTTATGGATCAGTTGGGCTTAGATAAAAGCTGTTGAAACCCTTTACCCCGCTTGGATTTGGTTAATACTTGGTTTATTGGCTGCGCACCATTGGATAGTACGTCACCATACTTTAAAACCGGTTCCCACCATTTTTTTCAGCATGACTTTTGATGAAAAACGGACTTTTTTGTTTTTCATGTTATGGATCAGTTGGGCTTAGATAAAAGCTGTTGAAACCCTTTACCCCGCTTGGATTTGGTTAATACTTGGTTTATTGGCTGCGCACCATTGGATAGTACGTCACCATACTTTAAAACCGGTTCCCACCATTTTTTTCAGCATGACTTTTGATGAAAAACGGACTTTTTTGTTTTTCATGTTATGGATCAGTTGGGCTTAGATAAAAGCTGTTGAAACCCTTTACCCCGCTTGGATTTGGTTAATACTTGGTTTATTGGCTGCGCACCATTGGATAGTACGTCACCATACTTTAAAACCGGTTCCCACCATTTTTTTCAGCATGACTTTTGATGAAAAACGGACTTTTTTGTTTTTCATGTTATGGATCAGTTGGGCTTAGATAAAAGCTGTTGAAACCCTTTACCCCGCTTGGATTTGGTTAATACTTGGTTTATTGGCTGCGCACCATTGGATAGTACGTCACCATACTTTAAAACCGGTTCCCACCATTTTTTTCAGCATGACTTTTGATGAAAAACGGACTTTTTTGTTTTTCATGTTATGGATCAGTTGGGCTTAGATAAAAGCTGTTGAAACCCTTTACCCCGCTTGGATTTGGTTAATACTTGGTTTATTGGCTGCGCACCATTGGATAGTACGTCACCATACTTTAAAACCGGTTCCCACCATTTTTTTCAGCATGACTTTTGATGAAAAACGGACTTTTTTGTTTTTCATGTTATGGATCAGTTGGGCTTAGATAAAAGCTGTTGAAACCCTTTACCCCGCTTGGATTTGGTTAATACTTGGTTTATTGGCTGCGCACCATTGGATAGTACGTCACCATACTTTAAAACCGGTTCCCACCATTTTTTTCAGCATGACTTTTGATGAAAAACGGACTTTTTTGTTTTTCATGTTATGGATCAGTTGGGCTTAGATAAAAGCTGTTGAAACCCTTTACCCCGCTTGGATTTGGTTAATACTTGGTTTATTGGCTGCGCACCATTGGATAGTACGTCACCATACTTTAAAACCGGTTCCCACCATTTTTTTCAGCATGACTTTTGATGAAAAACGGACTTTTTTGTTTTTCATGTTATGGATCAGTTGGGCTTAGATAAAAGCTGTTGAAACCCTTTACCCCGCTTGGATTTGGTTAATACTTGGTTTATTGGCTGCGCACCATTGGATAGTACGTCACCATACTTTAAAACCGGTTCCCACCATTTTTTTCAGCATGACTTTTGATGAAAAACGGACTTTTTTGTTTTTCATGTTATGGATCAGTTGGGCTTAGATAAAAGCTGTTGAAACCCTTTACCCCGCTTGGATTTGGTTAATACTTGGTTTATTGGCTGCGCACCATTGGATAGTACGTCACCATACTTTAAAACCGGTTCCCACCATTTTTTTCAGCATGACTTTTGATGAAAAACGGACTTTTTTGTTTTTCATGTTATGGATCAGTTGGGCTTAGATAAAAGCTGTTGAAACCCTTTACCCCGCTTGGATTTGGTTAATACTTGGTTTATTGGCTGCGCACCATTGGATAGTACGTCACCATACTTTAAAACCGGTTCCCACCATTTTTTTCAGCATGACTTTTGATGAAAAACGGACTTTTTTGTTTTTCATGTTATGGATCAGTTGGGCTTAGATAAAAGCTGTTGAAACCCTTTACCCCGCTTGGATTTGGTTAATACTTGGTTTATTGGCTGCGCACCATTGGATAGTACGTCACCATACTTTAAAACCGGTTCCCACCATTTTTTTCAGCATGACTTTTGATGAAAAACGGACTTTTTTGTTTTTCATGTTATGGATCAGTTGGGCTTAGATAAAAGCTGTTGAAACCCTTTACCCCGCTTGGATTTGGTTAATACTTGGTTTATTGGCTGCGCACCATTGGATAGTACGTCACCATACTTTAAAACCGGTTCCCACCATTTTTTTCAGCATGACTTTTGATGAAAAACGGACTTTTTTGTTTTTCATGTTATGGATCAGTTGGGCTTAGATAAAAGCTGTTGAAACCCTTTACCCCGCTTGGATTTGGTTAATACTTGGTTTATTGGCTGCGCACCATTGGATAGTACGTCACCATACTTTAAAACCGGTTCCCACCATTTTTTTCAGCATGACTTTTGATGAAAAACGGACTTTTTTGTTTTCATGTTATGGATCAGTTGGGCTTAGATAAAAGCTGTTGAAACCCTTTACCCCGCTTGGATTTGGTTAATACTTGGTTTATTGGCTGCGCACCATTGGATAGTACGTCACCATACTTTAAAACCGGTTCCCACCATTTTTTTCAGCATGACTTTTGATGAAAAACGGACTTTTTTGTTTTTCATGTTATGGATCAGTTGGGCTTAGATAAAAGCTGTTGAAACCCTTTACCCCGCTTGGATTTGGTTAATACTTGGTTTATTGGCTGCGCACCATTGGATAGTACGTCACCATACTTTAAAACCGGTTCCCACCATTTTTTTCAGCATGACTTTTGATGAAAAACGGACTTTTTTGTTTTTCATGTTATGGATCAGTTGGGCTTAGATAAAAGCTGTTGAAACCCTTTACCCCGCTTGGATTTGGTTAATACTTGGTTTATTGGCTGCGCACCATTGGATAGTACGTCACCATACTTTAAAACCGGTTCCCACCATTTTTTTCAGCATGACTTTTGATGAAAAACGGACTTTTTTGTTTTTCATGTTATGGATCAGTTGGGCTTAGATAAAAGCTGTTGAAACCCTTTACCCCGCTTGGATTTGGTTAATACTTGGTTTATTGGCTGCGCACCATTGGATAGTACGTCACCATACTTTAAAACCGGTTCCCACCATTTTTTTCAGCATGACTTTTGATGAAAAACGGACTTTTTTGTTTTTCATGTTATGGATCAGTTGGGCTTAGATAAAAGCTGTTGAAACCCTTTACCCCGCTTGGATTTGGTTAATACTTGGTTTATTGGCTGCGCACCATTGGATAGTACGTCACCATACTTTAAAACCGGTTCCCACCATTTTTTTCAGCATGACTTTTGATGAAAAACGGACTTTTTTGTTTTTCATGTTATGGATCAGTTGGGCTTAGATAAAAGCTGTTGAAACCCTTTACCCCGCTTGGATTTGGTTAATACTTGGTTTATTGGCTGCGCACCATTGGATAGTACGTCACCATACTTTAAAACCGGTTCCCACCATTTTTTTCAGCATGACTTTTGATGAAAAACGGACTTTTTTGTTTTTCATGTTATGGATCAGTTGGGCTTAGATAAAAGCTGTTGAAACCCTTTACCCCGCTTGGATTTGGTTAATACTTGGTTTATTGGCTGCGCACCATTGGATAGTACGTCACCATACTTTAAAACCGGTTCCCACCATTTTTTTCAGCATGACTTTTGATGAAAAACGGACTTTTTTGTTTTTCATGTTATGGATCAGTTGGGCTTAGATAAAAGCTGTTGAAACCCTTTACCCCGCTTGGATTTGGTTAATACTTGGTTTATTGGCTGCGCACCATTGGATAGTACGTCACCATACTTTAAAACCGGTTCCCACCATTTTTTTCAGCATGACTTTTGATGAAAAACGGACTTTTTTGTTTTTCATGTTATGGATCAGTTGGGCTTAGATAAAAGCTGTTGAAACCCTTTACCCCGCTTGGATTTGGTTAATACTTGGTTTATTGGCTGCGCACCATTGGATAGTACGTCACCATACTTTAAAACCGGTTCCCACCATTTTTTTCAGCATGACTTTTGATGAAAAACGGACTTTTTTGTTTTTCATGTTATGGATCAGTTGGGCTTAGATAAAAGCTGTTGAAACCCTTTACCCCGCTTGGATTTGGTTAATACTTGGTTTATTGGCTGCGCACCATTGGATAGTACGTCACCATACTTTAAAACCGGTTCCCACCATTTTTTTCAGCATGACTTTTGATGAAAAACGGACTTTTTTGTTTTTCATGTTATGGATCAGTTGGGCTTAGATAAAAGCTGTTGAAACCCTTTACCCCGCTTGGATTTGGTTAATACTTGGTTTATTGGCTGCGCACCATTGGATAGTACGTCACCATACTTTAAAACCGGTTCCCACCATTTTTTTCAGCATGACTTTTGATGAAAAACGGACTTTTTTGTTTTTCATGTTATGGATCAGTTGGGCTTAGATAAAAGCTGTTGAAACCCTTTACCCCGCTTGGATTTGGTTAATACTTGGTTTATTGGCTGCGCACCATTGGATAGTACGTCACCATACTTTAAAACCGGTTCCCACCATTTTTTTCAGCATGACTTTTGATGAAAAACGGACTTTTTTGTTTTTCATGTTATGGATCAGTTGGGCTTAGATAAAAGCTGTTGAAACCCTTTACCCCGCTTGGATTTGGTTAATACTTGGTTTATTGGCTGCGCACCATTGGATAGTACGTCACCATACTTTAAAACCGGTTCCCACCATTTTTTTCAGCATGACTTTTGATGAAAAACGGACTTTTTTGTTTTTCATGTTATGGATCAGTTGGGCTTAGATAAAAGCTGTTGAAACCCTTTACCCCGCTTGGATTTGGTTAATACTTGGTTTATTGGCTGCGCACCATTGGATAGTACGTCACCATACTTTAAAACCGGTTCCCACCATTTTTTTCAGCATGACTTTTGATGAAAAACGGACTTTTTTGTTTTTCATGTTATGGATCAGTTGGGCTTAGATAAAAGCTGTTGAAACCATTTACCCCGCTTGGATTTGGTTAATACTTGGTTTATTGGCTGCGCACCATTGGATAGTACGTCACCATACTTTAAAACCGGTTCCCACCATTTTTTTCAGCATGACTTTTGATGAAAAACGGACTTTTTTGTTTTTCATGTTATGGATCAGTTGGGCTTAGATAAAAGCTGTTGAAACCCTTTACCCCGCTTGGATTTGGTTAATACTTGGTTTATTGGCTGCGCACCATTGGATAGTACGTCACCATACTTTAAAACCGGTTCCCACCATTTTTTTCAGCATGACTTTTGATGAAAAATGGACTTTTTTGTTTTTCATGTTATGGAACAGTTGGGTTTAGATAAAAGCTGTTGAAACCCTTTACCCCGCTTGGATTTGGTTAATACTTGGTTTATTGGCTGCGCACCATTGGATAGTACGTCACCATACTTTAAAACCGGTTCCCACCATTTTTTTCAGCATGACTTTTGATGAAAAACGGACTTTTTTGTTTTTCATGTTATGGATCAGTTGGGATTAGATAAAAGCTGTTGAAACCCTTTACCCCGCTTGGATTTGGTTAATACTTGGTTTATTGGCTGCGCACCATTGGATAGTACGTCACCATACTTTAAAACCGGTTCCCACCATTTTTTTCAGCATGACTTTTGATGAAAAACGGACTTTTTTGTTTTTCATGTTATGGATCAGTTGGGCTTAGATAAAAGCTGTTGAAACCCTTTACCCCGCTTGAATTTGGTTAATACTTGGTTTATTGGCTGCGCACCATTGGATAGTACGTCACCATACTTTAAAACCGGTTCCCACCATTTTTTTCAGCATGACTTTTGATGAAAAACGGACTTTTTTGTTTTTCATGTTATGGATCAGTTGGGCTTAGATAAAAGCTGTTGAAACCCTTTACCCCGCTTGGATTTGGTTAATACTTGGTTTATTGGCTGCGCACCATTGGATAGTACGTCACCATACTTTAAAACCGGTTCCCACCATTTTTTTCAGCATGACTTTTGATGAAAAACGGACTTTTTTGTTTTTCATGTTATGGATCAGTTGGGCTTAGATAAAAGCTGTTGAAACCCTTTACCCCGCTTGGATTTGGTTAATACTTGGTTTATTGGCTGCGCACCATTGGATAGTACGTCACCATACTTTAAAACCGGTTCCCACCATTTTTTTCAGCATGACTTTTGATGAAAAACGGACTTTTTTGTTTTTCATGTTATGGATCAGTTGGGCTTAGATAAAAGCTGTTGAAACCCTTTACCCCGCTTGGGTTTGGTTAATACTTGGTTTATTGGCTGCGCACCATTGGATAGTACGTCACCATACTTTAAAACCGGTTCCCACCATTTTTTTCAGCATGACTTTTGATGAAAAACGGACTTTTTTGTTTTTCATGTTATGGATCAGTTGGGCTTAGATAAAAGCTGTTGAAACCCTTTACCCCGCTTGGATTTGGTTAATACTTGGTTTATTGGCTGCGCACCATTGGATAGTACGTCACCATACTTTAAAACCGGTTCCCACCATTTTTTTCAGCATGACTTTTGATGAAAAACGGACTTTTTGTTTTTCATGTTATGGATCATGTCACAGAATTAGGCGAAAATTGAACTAATTTTTGTTCTACTTGAATTGCAAACGAAACTCACCATTTTCTTGATTTCGTCGTACACGCATTACCTGGGGTGATTAAGTGGCGTGTTACGATTTGCATGTGCCAATTTGTAATTTACATGAAATCCGAAATACTCGTTGTACGTGGTGCACGTCAAGCTCGATGTGATTTATGTTCACCTATAGAGAGTATATAAGGCTAAGGATTTCTCATTATTATTTACGGGAACCCAAATATCTAATCGAAGGATAGATAACCTCGTCTTGCAATCTCCAGCCAAAGGGGTGAGTGTTAAATTTACATTTCGTTTTATTGTGAATTTTATTCAGATTATCGTATAATGATGCCTTTATTGCAATGAACGTGGAATATTTGGAATTACTAGTCACTTTTAGACTTTAAATACAATATCGTAATCTACGGCTTAGATTATTTTTGAGACCACTATTATTAGTCTGGTTTTGTTTATTATAGCTGATTCCGTCTGATTCCGTCGTTGATACCGTAGAAGTTCATCACTGATAGCGCATCTAATAACATCGTTGATACCGTCTCTGATACCGTAGCTGCTAACATAGTTGTTACAATGTTTCTGATACCGTAGCTGCTAATAACATCGTTGATACCGTAGCTGCTAATAACATCGTTGATACCGTAGCTGTTAACACATCTGATACCATCTTTTGATAAACGTCTTTGATATCGTCTGATTTGTTGTGGGACATCTATTGTTTGTTCTGGAACATCTCTGTATAAATATCTGAATGTGCTTGTGCCGTTAATTTGTGCAAACGGAATTGAAGTATCTGTCTGTGTGTCGAACTGTCTGTTCGTCAATATCTGTGTAACGTGTAAATATCCGGAAAACTAGAAGTCCGAGTGTCGGAGCTGTCTTAGAGTTGTAAAACGTCCGGGTAGACATCTAGGGGAGTGAGGAACCGTTGGTTCGGGTAGATGTTGTATGCTGTCTGAACGTATAACTGTGGTGGATCCGTGTAGGGTAACGTCCGATAATAGTATTGGTCAACCCTCGGTTCTCGGGGAAACTGGGAGACGATTCAACTGTTGCTGAATCGTGCGGTTATACAGGGGAGACACATAGGTGTATTGAAATTATAATATAATTTAATACATTGTTGTATTTGCATGCTTATGTCAGATCGCAATAATATTTCAAGTGATCACATAGATATCAATAAAAGCTAGCAACTTGATTCAATACAAGTATATGATCGTGCTAGTTATCGCAATCCATCGTGCGATAGATAGTTTGTCGTTTGTGTTTATTTTTTCGTAAATCATTCTTGCATTTATTTAACTTTCGTAAAGGATTCTTGGATCTGTGTATAATCCAAGAGATCCCTTTACATCTGAGATTCCTTTTGTATTGTTATTTAATTTATTCATGTATTGTGAATGGTTGTGAGTGTAATTGTGGGTTGAGTGCATGAATTATTGTGTTGTTACATCTGTATTTTTTTCATTTACAATTTATTACATAAATTTATATTTTCTTTCACAAATTGTGTTTGTATTGTTCATTTAATCCACCCTCCTCTCGGTAACAATTCTGTTACAGATCAGTTGGGCTTAGATAAAAGCTGTTGAAACCCTTTACCCCGCTTGGATTTGGTTAATACTTGGTTTATTGGCTGCGCACCATTGGATAGTACGTCACCATACTTTAAAACCGGTTCCCACCATTTTTTTCAGCATGACTTTTGATGAAAAACGGACTTTTTTGTTTTTCATGTTATGGATCAGTTGGGCTTAGATAAAAGCTGTTGAAACCCTTTGCCCCGCTTGGATTTGGTTAATACTTGGTTTATTGGCTGCGCACCATTGGATAGTACGTCACCATACTTTAAAACCGGTTCCCACCATTTTTTTCAGCATGACTTTTGATGAAAAACGGACTTTTTTGTTTTTCATGTTATGGATCAGTTGGGCTTAGATAAAAGCTGTTGAAACCCTTTACCCCGCTTGGATTTGGTTAATACTTGGTTTATTGGCTGCGCACCATTGGATAGTACGTCACCATACTTTAAAACCGGTTCCCACCATTTTTTTCAGCATGACTTTTGATGAAAAACGGACTTTTTTGTTTTTCATGTTATGGATCAGTTGGGCTTAGATAAAAGCTGTTGAAACCCTTTACCCCGCTTGGATTTGGTTAATACTTGGTTTATTGGCTGCACACCATTGGATAGTACGTCACCATACTTTAAAACCGGTTCCCACCATTTTTTTCAGCATGACTTTTGATGAAAAACGGACTTTTTTGTTTTTCATGTTATGGATCAGTTGGGCTTAGATAAAAGCTGTTGAAACCCTTTACCCCGCTTGGATTTGGTTAATACTTGGTTTATTGGCTGCGCACCATTGGATAGTACGTCACCATACTTTAAAACCGGTTCCCACCATTTTTTTCAGCATGACTTTTGATGAAAAACGGACTTTTTTGTTTTTCATGTTATGGATCAGTTGGGCTTAGATAAAAGCTGTTGAAACCCTTTACCCCGCTTGGATTTGGTTAATACTTGGTTTATTGGCTGCGCACCATTGGATAGTACGTCACCATACTTTAAAACCGGTTCCCACCATTTTTTTCAGCATGACTTTTGATGAAAAACGGACTTTTTTGTTTTTCATGTTATGGATCAGTTGGGCTTAGATAAAAGCTGTTGAAACCCTTTGCCCCGCTTGGATTTGGTTAATACTTGGTTTATTGGCTGCGCACCATTGGATAGTACGTCACCATACTTTAAAACCGGTTCCCACCATTTTTTTCAGCATGACTTTTGATGAAAAACGGACTTTTTTGTTTTTCATGTTATGGATCAGTTGGGCTTAGATAAAAGCTGTTGAAACCCTTTACCCCGCTTGGATTTGGTTAATACTTGGTTTATTGGCTGCGCACCATTGGATAGTACGTCACCATACTTTAAAACCGGTTCCCACCATTTTTTTCAGCATGACTTTTGATGAAAAACGGACTTTTTTGTTTTTCATGTTATGGATCAGTTGGGCTTAGATAAAAGCTGTTGAAACCCTTTACCCCGCTTGGATTTGGTTAATACTTGGTTTATTGGCTGCGCACCATTGGATAGTACGTCACCATACTTTAAAACCGGTTCCCACCATTTTTTTCAGCATGACTTTTGATGAAAAACGGACTTTTTTGTTTTTCATGTTATGGATCAGTTGGGCTTAGATAAAAGCTGTTGAAACCCTTTACCCCGCTTGGATTTGGTTAATACTTGGTTTATTGGCTGCGCACCATTGGATAGTACGTCACCATACTTTAAAACCGGTTCCCACCATTTTTTTCAGCATGACTTTTGATGAAAAACGGACTTTTTTGTTTTTCATGTTATGGATCAGTTGGGCTTAGATAAAAGCTGTTGAAACCCTTTACCCCGCTTGGATTTGGTTAATACTTGGTTTATTGGCTGCGCACCATTGGATAGTACGTCACCATACTTTAAAACCGGTTCCCACCATTTTTTTCAGCATGACTTTTGATGAAAAACGGACTTTTTTGTTTTTCATGTTATGGATCAGTTGGGCTTAGATAAAAGCTGTTGAAACCCTTTACCCCGCTTGGATTTGGTTAATACTTGATTTATTGGCTGCGCACCATTGGATAGTACGTCACCATACTTTAAAACCGGTTCCCACCATTTTTTTCAGCATGACTTTTGATGAAAAACGGACTTTTTTGTTTTTCATGTTATGGATCAGTTGGGCTTAGATAAAAGCTGTTGAAACCCTTTACCCCGCTTGGATTTGGTTAATACTTGGTTTATTGGCTGCGCACCATTGGATAGTACGTCACCATACTTTAAAACCGGTTCCCACCATTTTTTTCAGCATGACTTTTGATGAAAAACGGACTTTTTTGTTTTTCATGTTATGGATCAGTTGGGCTTAGATAAAAGCTGTTGAAACCCTTTACCCCGCTTGGATTTGGTTAATACTTGGTTTATTGGCTGCGCACCATTGGATAGTACGTCACCATACTTTAAAACCGGTTCCCACCATTTTTTTCAGCATGACTTTTGATGAAAAACGGACTTTTTTGTTTTTCATGTTATGGATCAGTTGGGCTTAGATAAAAGCTGTTGAAACCCTTTACCCCGCTTGGATTTCGTTAATACTTGGTTTATTGGCTGCGCACCATTGGATAGTACGTCACCATACTTTAAAACCGGTTCCCACCATTTTTTTCAGCATGACTTTTGATGAAAAACGGACCTTTTTGTTTTTCATGTTATGGATCAGTTGGGCTTAGATAAAAGCTGTTGAAACCCTTTACCCCGCTTGGATTTGGTTAATACTTGGTTTATTGGCTGCGCACCATTGGATAGTACGTCACCATACTTTAAAACCGGTTCCCACCATTTTTTTCAGCATGACTTTTGATGAAAAACGGACTTTTTTGTTTTTCATGTTATGGATCAGTTGGGCTTAGATAAAAGCTGTTGAAACCCTTTACCCCGCTTGGATTTGGTTAATACTTGGTTTATTGGCTGCGCACCATTGGATAGTACGTCACCATACTTTAAAACCGGTTCCCACCATTTTTTTCAGCATGACTTTTGATGAAAAACGGACTTTTTTGTTTTTCATGTTATGGATCAGTTGGGCTTAGATAAAAGCTGTTGAAACCCTTTACCCCGCTTGGATTTGGTTAATACTTGGTTTATTGGCTGCGCACCATTGGATAGTACGTCACCATACTTTAAAACCGGTTCCCACCATTTTTTTCAGCATGACTTTTGATGAAAAACGGACTTTTTTGTTTTTCATGTTATGGATCATGTCACAGAATTAGACGAAAATTGAACTAATTTTTGTTCTACTTGAATTGCAAACGAAACTCACCATTTTCTTGATTTCGTCGTACACGCATTACCTGGGGTGATTAAGTGGCGTGTAACGATTTGCATGTGCCAATTTGTAATTTACATGAAATCCGAAATACTCGTTGTACGTGGTGCACGTCAAGCTCGATGTGATTTATGTTCACCTATAGAGAGTATATAAGGCTAAGGATTTCTCATTATTATTTACGGGAACCCAAATATCTAATCGAAGGATAGATAACCTCGTCTTGCAATCTCCAGCCAAAGGGGTGAGTGTTAAATTTACATTTCGTTTTATTGTGAATTTTATTCAGATTATCGTATAATGATGCCTTTATTGCAATGAACGTGGAATATTTGGAATTACTAGTCACTTTTAGACTTTAAATACAATATCGTAATCTACGGCTTAGATTATTTTTGAGACCACTATGATTAGTCTGGTTTTGTTTATTATAGCTGATTCCGTCTGATTCCGTCGTTGATACCGTAGAAGTTCATCACTGATAGCGCATCTAATAACATCGTTGATACCGTCTCTGATACCGTAGCTGCTAACATAGTTGTTACAATGTTTCTGATACCGTAGCTGCTAATAACATCGTTGATACCGTAGCTGCTAATAACATCGTTGATACCGTAGCTGTTAACACATCTGATACCATCTTTTGATAAACGTCTTTGATATCGTCTGATTTGTTGTGGGACATCTATTGTTTGTTCTGGAACATCTCTGTATAAATATCTGAATGTGCTTGTGCCGTTAATTTGTGCAAACGGAATTGAAGTATCTGTCTGTGTGTCGAACTGTCTGTTCGTCAATATCTGTGTAACGTGTAAATATCCGGAAAACTAGAAGTCCGAGTGTCGGAGCTGTCTTAGAGTTGTAAAACGTCCGGGTAGACATCTAGGGGAGTGAGGAACCGTTGGTTCGGGTAGATGTTGTATGCTGTCTGAACGTATAACTGTGGTGGATCCGTGTAGGGTAACGTCCGATAATAGTATTGGTCAACCCTCGGTTCTCGGGGAAACTGGGAGACGATTCAACTGTTGCTGAATCGTGCGGTTATACAGGGGAGACACATAGGTGTATTGAAATTATAATATAATTTAATACATTGTTGTATTTGCATGCTTATGTCAGATCGCAATAATATTTCAAGTGATCACATAGATATCAATAAAAGCTAGCAACTTGATTCAATACAAGTATATGATCGTGCTAGTTATCGCAATCCATCGTGCGATAGATAGTTTGTCGTTTGTGTTTATTTTTTTTCGTAAATCATTCTTGCATTTATTTAACTTTCGTAAAGGATTCTTGGATCTGTGTATAATCCAAGAGATCCCTTTATATCTGAGATTCCTTTTGTATTGTTATTTAATTTATTCATGTATTGTGAATGGTTGTGAGTGTAATTGTGGGTTGAGTGCATGAATTATTGTGTTGTTACATCTGTATTTTTTTCATTTACAATTTATTACATAAATTTATATTTTCTTTCACAAATTGTGTTTGTATTGTTCATTTAATCCACCCTCCTCTCGGTAACAATTCTGTTACAGATCAGTTGGGCTTAGATAAAAGCTGTTGAAACCCTTTACCCCGCTTGGATTTGGTTAATACTTGGTTTATTGGCTGCGCACCATTGGATAGTACGTCACCATACTTTAAAACCGGTTCCCACCATTTTTTTCAGCATGACTTTTGATGAAAAACGGACTTTTTTGTTTTTCATGTTATGGATCAGTTGGGCTTAGATAAAAGCTGTTGAAACCCTTTACCCCGCTTGGATTTGGTTAATACTTGGTTTATTGGCTGCGCACCATTGGATAGTACGTCACCATACTTTAAAACCGGTTCCCACCATTTTTTTCAGCATGACTTTTGATGAAAAACGGACTTTTTTGTTTTTCATGTTATGGATCAGTTGGGCTTAGATAAAAGCTGTTGAAACCCTTTACCCCGCTTGGATTTGGTTAATACTTGGTTTATTGGCTGCGCACCATTGGATAGTACGTCACTATACTTTAAAACCGGTTCCCACCATTTTTTTCAGCATGACTTTTGATGAAAAACGGACTTTTTTGTTTTTCATGTTATGGATCAGTTGGGCTTAGATAAAAGCTGTTGAAACCCTTTACCCCGCTTGGATTTGGTTAATACTTGGTTTATTGGCTGCGCACCATTGGATAGTACGTCACCATACTTTAAAACCGGTTCCCACCATTTTTTTCAGCATGACTTTTGATGAAAAACGGACTTTTTTGTTTTTCATGTTATGGATCAGTTGGGCTTAGATAAAAGCTGTTGAAACCCTTTACCCCGCTTGGATTTGGTTAATACTTGGTTTATTGGCTGCGCACCATTGGATAGTACGTCACCATACTTTAAAACCGGTTCCCACCATTTTTTCAGCATGACTTTTGATGAAAAACGGACTTTTTTGTTTTTCATGTTATGGATCAGTTGGGCTTAGATAAAAGCTGTTGAAACCCTTTACCCCGCTTGGATTTGGTTAATACTTGGTTTATTGGCTGCGCACCATTGGATAGTACGTCACCATACTTTAAAACCGGTTCCCACCATTTTTTCAGCATGACTTTTGATGAAAAACGGACTTTTTTGTTTTTCATGTTATGGATCAGTTGGGCTTAGATAAAAGCTGTTGAAACCCTTTACCCCGCTTGGATTTGGTTAATACTTCGTTTATTGGCTGCGCACCATTGGATAGTACGTCACCATACTTTAAAACCGGTTCCCACCATTTTTTTCAGCATGACTTTTGATGAAAAACGGACTTTTTTGTTTTTCATGTTATGGATCAGTTGGGCTTAGATAAAAGCTGTTGAAACCCTTTACCCCGCTTTGATTTGGTTAATACTTGGTTTATTGGCCGCGCACCATTGGATAGTACGTCACCATACTTAAAACCGGTTCCCACCATTTTTTTCAGCATGACTTTTGATGAAAAACGGACTTTTTTGTTTTTCATGTTATGGATCAGTTGGGCTTATATAAAAGCTGTTGAAACCCTTTACCCGCTTGGATTTGGTTAATACTTGGTTTATTGGCTGCGCACCATTGGATAGTACGTCACCATACTTCAAAACCGGTTCCCACCATTTTTTTCAGCATGACTTTTGATGAAAAACGGACTTTTTTGTTTTTCATGTTATGGATCAGTTGGGCTTAGATAAAAGCTGTTGAAACCCTTTACCCCGCTTGGATTTGGTTAATACTTGGTTTATTGGCTGCGCACCATTGGATAGTACGTCACCATACTTTAAAACCGGTTCCCACCATTTTTTTCAGCATGACTTTTGATGAAAAACGGACTTTTTTGTTTTTCATGTTATGGATCAGTTGGGCTTAGATAAAAGCTGTTGAAACCCTTTACCCCGCTTGGATTTTGTTAATACTTGGTTTATTGGCTGCGCACCATTGGATAGTACGTCACCATACTTTAAAACCGGTTCCCACCATTTTTTTCAGCATGACTTTTGATGAAAAACGGACTTTTTGTTTTTCATGTTATGCATCAGTTGGGCTTAGATAAAAGCTGTTGAAACCCTTTACCCCGCTTGGATTTGGTTAATACTTGGTTTATTGGCTGCGCACCATTGGATAGTACGTCACCATACTTTAAAACCGGTTCCCACCATTTTTTTCAGCATGACTTTTGATGAAAAACGGACTTTTTTGTTTTTCATGTTATGGATCAGTTGGGCTTAGATAAAAGCTGTTGAAACCCTTTACCCCGCTTGGATTTGGTTAATACTTGGTTTATTGGCGGCGCACCATTGGATAGTACGTCACCATACTTTAAAACCGGTTCCCACCATTTTTTTCAGCATGACTTTTGATGAAAAACGGACTTTTTTGTTTTTCATGTTATGGATCAGTTGGGCTTAGATAAAAGCTGTTGAAACCCTTTACCCCGCTTGGATTTGGTTAATACTTGGTTTATTGGCTGCGCACCATTGGATAGTACGTCACCATACTTTAAAACCGGTTCCCACCATTTTTTTCAGCATGACTTTTGATGAAAAACGGACTTTTTTGTTTTTCATGTTATGGATCAGTTGGGCTTAGATAAAAGCTGTTGAAACCCTTTACCCCGCTTGGATTTGGTTAATACTTGGTTTATTGGCTGCGCACCATTGGATAGTACGTCACCATACTTTAAAACCGGTTCCCACCATTTTTTTCAGCATGACTTTTGATGAAAAACGGACTTTTTTGTTTTTCATGTTATGGATCAGTTGGGCTTAGATAAAAGCTGTTGAAACCCTTTACCCCGCTTGGATTTGGTTAATACTTGGTTTATTGGCTGCGCACCATTGGATAGTACGTCACCATACTTTAAAACCGGTTCCCACCATTTTTTTCAGCATGACTTTTGATGAAAAACGGACTTTTTTGTTTTTCATGTTATGGATCAGTTGGGCTTAGATAAAAGCTGTTGAAACCCTTTACCCCGCTTGGATTTGGTTAATACTTGGTTTATTGGCTGCGCACCATTGGATAGTACGTCACCATACTTTAAAACCGGTTCCCACCATTTTTTTCAGCATGACTTTTGATGAAAAACGGACTTTTTTGTTTTTCATGTTATGGATCAGTTGGGCTTAGATAAAAGCTGTTGAAACCCTTTACCCCGCTTGGATTTGGTTAATACTTGGTTTATTGGCTGCGCACCATTGGATAGTACGTCACCATACTTTAAAACCGGTTCCCACCATTTTTTTCAGCATGACTTTTGATGAAAAACGGACTTTTTTGTTTTTCATGTTATGGATCAGTTGGGCTTAGATAAAAGCTGTTGAAACCCTTTACCCCGCTTGGATTTGGTTAATACTTGGTTTATTGGCTGCGCACCATTGGATAGTACGTCACCATACTTTAAAACCGGTTCCCACCATTTTTTTCAGCATGACTTTTGATGAAAAACGGACTTTTTTGTTTTTCATGTTATGGATCAGTTGGGCTTAGATAAAAGCTGTTGAAACCCTTTACCCCGCTTGGATTTGGTTAATACTTGGTTTATTGGCTGCGCACCATTGGATAGTACGTCACCATACTTTAAAACCGGTTCCCACCATTTTTTTCAGCATGACTTTTGATGAAAAACGGACTTTTTTGTTTTTCATGTTATGGATCAGTTGGGCTTAGATAAAAGCTGTTGAAACCCTTTACCCCGCTTGGATTTGGTTAATACTTGGTTTATTGGCTGCGCACCATTGGATAGTACGTCACCATACTTTAAAACCGGTTCCCACCATTTTTTTCAGCATGACTTTTGATGAAAAACGGACTTTTTTGTTTTTCATGTTATGGATCAGTTGGGCTTAGATAAAAGCTGTTGAAACCCTTTACCCCGCTTGGATTTGGTTAATACTTGGTTTATTGGCTGCGCACCATTGGATAGTACGTCACCATACTTTAAAACCGGTTCCCACCATTTTTTTCAGCATGACTTTTGATGAAAAACGGACTTTTTTGTTTTTCATGTTATGGATCAGTTGGGCTTAGATAAAAGCTGTTGAAACCCTTTACCCCGCTTGGATTTGGTTAATACTTGGTTTATTGGCTGCGCACCATTGGATAGTACGTCACCATACTTTAAAACCGGTTCCCACCATTTTTTTCAGCATGACTTTTGATGAAAAACGGACTTTTTTGTTTTTCATGTTATGGATCAGTTGGGCTTAGATAAAAGCTGTTGAAACCCTTTACCCCGCTTGGATTTGGTTAATACTTGGTTTATTGGCTGCGCACCATTGGATAGTACGTCACCATACTTTAAAACCGGTTCCCACCATTTTTTTCAGCATGACTTTTGATGAAAAACGGACTTTTTTGTTTTTCATGTTATGGATCAGTTGGGCTTAGATAAAAGCTGTTGAAACCCTTTACCCCGCTTGGATTTGGTTAATACTTGGTTTATTGGCTGCGCACCATTGGATAGTACGTCACCATACTTTAAAACCGGTTCCCACCATTTTTTTCAGCATGACTTTTGATGAAAAACGGACTTTTTTGTTTTTCATGTTATGGATCAGTTGGGCTTAGATAAAAGCTGTTGAAACCCTTTACCCCGCTTGGATTTGGTTAATACTTGGTTTATTGGCTGCGCACCATTGGATAGTACGTCACCATACTTTAAAACCGGTTCCCACCATTTTTTTCAGCATGACTTTTGATGAAAAACGGACTTTTTTGTTTTTCATGTTATGGATCAGTTGGGCTTAGATAAAAGCTGTTGAAACCCTTTACCCCGCTTGGATTTGGTTAATACTTGGTTTATTGGCTGCGCACCATTGGATAGTACGTCACCATACTTTAAAACCGGTTCCCACCATTTTTTTCAGCATGACTTTTGATGAAAAACGGACTTTTTTGTTTTTCATGTTATGGATCAGTTGGGCTTAGATAAAAGCTGTTGAAACCCTTTACCCCGCTTGGATTTGGTTAATACTTGGTTTATTGGCTGCGCACCATTGGATAGTACGTCACCATACTTTAAAACCGGTTCCCACCATTTTTTTCAGCATGACTTTTGATGAAAACGGACTTTTTTGTTTTTCATGTTATGGATCAGTTGGGCTTAGATAAAAGCTGTTGAAACCCTTTACCCCGCTTGGATTTGGTTAATACTTGGTTTATTGGCTGCGCACCATTGGATAGTACGTCACCATACTTTAAAACCGGTTCCCACCATTTTTTTCAGCATGACTTTTGATGAAAAACGGACTTTTTTGTTTTTCATGTTATGGATCAGTTGGGCTTAGATAAAAGCTGTTGAAACCCTTTACCCCGCTTGGATTTGGTTAATACTTGGTTTATCTGGCTGCGCACCATTGGATAGTACGTCACCATACTTTAAAACCGGTTCCCACCATTTTTTTCAGCATGACTTTTGATGAAAAACGGACTTTTTTGTTTTTCATGTTATGGATCAGTTGGGCTTAGATAAAAGCTGTTGAAACCCTTTACCCCGCTTGGATTTGGTTAATACTTGGTTTATTGGCTGCGCACCATTGGATAGTACGTCACCATACTTTAAAACCGGTTCCCACCATTTTTTTCAGCATGACTTTTGATGAAAAACGGACTTTTTTGTTTTTCATGTTATGGATCAGTTGGGCTTAGATAAAAGCTGTTGAAACCCTTTACCCCGCTTGGATTTGGTTAATACTTGGTTTATTGGCTGCGCACCATTGGATAGTACGTCACCATACTTTAAAACCGGTTCCCACCATTTTTTTCAGCATGACTTTTGATGAAAAACGGACTTTTTTGTTTTTCATGTTATGGATCAGTTGGGCTTAGATAAAAGCTGTTGAAACCCTTTACCCCGCTTGGATTTGGTTAATACTTGGTTTATTGGCTGCGCACCATTGGATAGTACGTCACCATACTTTAAAACCGGTTCCCACCATTTTTTTCAGCATGACTTTTGATGAAAAACGGACTTTTTTGTTTTTCATGTTATGGATCAGTTGGGCTTAGATAAAAGCTGTTGAAACCCTTTACCCCGCTTGGATTTGGTTAATACTTGGTTTATTGGCTGCGCACCATTGGATAGTACGTCACCATACTTTAAAACCGGTTCCCACCATTTTTTTCAGCATGACTTTTGATGAAAAACGGACTTTTTTGTTTTTCATGTTATGGATCAGTTGGGCTTAGATAAAAGCTGTTGAAACCCTTTACCCCGCTTGGATTTGGTTAATACTTGGTTTATTGGCTGCGCACCATTGGATAGTACGTCACCATACTTTAAAACCGGTTCCCACCATTTTTTTCAGCATGACTTTTGATGAAAAACGGACTTTTTTGTTTTTCATGTTATGGATCAGTTGGGCTTAGATAAAAGCTGTTGAAACCCTTTACCCCGCTTGGATTTGGTTAATACTTGGTTTATTGGCTGCGCACCATTGGATAGTACGTCACCATACTTTAAAACCGGTTCCCACCATTTTTTTCAGCATGACTTTTGATGAAAAACGGACTTTTTTGTTTTTCATGTTATGGATCAGTTGGGCTTAGATAAAAGCTGTTGAAACCCTTTACCCCGCTTGGATTTGGTTAATACTTGGTTTATTGGCTGCGCACCATTGGATAGTACGTCACCATACTTTAAAACCGGTTCCCACCATTTTTTTCAGCATGACTTTTGATGAAAAACGGACTTTTTTGTTTTTCATGTTATGGATCAGTTGGGCTTAGATAAAAGCTGTTGAAACCCTTTACCCCGCTTGGATTTGGTTAATACTTGGTTTATTGGCTGCGCACCATTGGATAGTACGTCACCATACTTTAAAACCGGTTCCCACCATTTTTTTCAGCATGACTTTTGATGAAAAACGGACTTTTTTGTTTTTCATGTTATGGATCAGTTGGGCTTAGATAAAAGCTGTTGAAACCCTTTACCCCGCTTGGATTTGGTTAATACTTGGTTTATTGGCTGCGCACCATTGGATAGTACGTCACCATACTTTAAAACCGGTTCCCACCATTTTTTTCAGCATGACTTTTGATGAAAAACGGACTTTTTTGTTTTTCATGTTATGGATCAGTTGGGCTTAGATAAAAGCTGTTGAAACCCTTTACCCCGCTTGGATTTGGTTAATACTTGGTTTATTGGCTGCGCACCATTGGATAGTACGTCACCATACTTTAAAACCGGTTCCCACCATTTTTTTCAGCATGACTTTTGATGAAAAACGGACTTTTTTGTTTTTCATGTTATGGATCAGTTGGGCTTAGATAAAAGCTGTTGAAACCCTTTACCCCGCTTGGATTTGGTTAATACTTGGTTTATTGGCTGCGCACCATTGGATAGTACGTCACCATACTTTAAAACCGGTTCCCACCATTTTTTTCAGCATGACTTTTGATGAAAAACGGACTTTTTTGTTTTTCATGTTATGGATCAGTTGGGCTTAGATAAAAGCTGTTGAAACCCTTTACCCCGCTTGGATTTGGTTAATACTTGGTTTATTGGCTGCGCACCATTGGATAGTACGTCACCATACTTTAAAACCGGTTCCCACCATTTTTTTCAGCATGACTTTTGATGAAAAACGGACTTTTTTGTTTTTCATGTTATGGATCAGTTGGGCTTAGATAAAAGCTGTTGAAACCCTTTACCCCGCTTGGATTTGGTTAATACTTGGTTTATTGGCTGCGCACCATTGGATAGTACGTCACCATACTTTAAAACCGGTTCCCACCATTTTTTTCAGCATGACTTTTGATGAAAAACGGACTTTTTTGTTTTTCATGTTATGGATCAGTTGGGCTTAGATAAAAGCTGTTGAAACCCTTTACCCCGCTTGGATTTGGTTAATACTTGGTTTATTGGCTGCGCACCATTGGATAGTACGTCACCATACTTTAAAACCGGTTCCCACCATTTTTTTCAGCATGACTTTTGATGAAAAACGGACTTTTTTGTTTTTCATGTTATGGATCAGTTGGGCTTAGATAAAAGCTGTTGAAACCCTTTACCCCGCTTGGATTTGGTTAATACTTGGTTTATTGGCTGCGCACCATTGGATAGTACGTCACCATACTTTAAAACCGGTTCCCACCATTTTTTTCAGCATGACTTTTGATGAAAAACGGACTTTTTTGTTTTTCATGTTATGGATCAGTTGGGCTTAGATAAAAGCTGTTGAAACCCTTTACCCCGCTTGGATTTGGTTAATACTTGGTTTATTGGCTGCGCACCATTGGATAGTACGTCACCATACTTTAAAACCGGTTCCCACCATTTTTTTCAGCATGACTTTTGATGAAAAACGGACTTTTTTGTTTTTCATGTTATGGATCAGTTGGGCTTAGATAAAAGCTGTTGAAACCCTTTACCCCGCTTGGATTTGGTTAATACTTGGTTTATTGGCTGCGCACCATTGGATAGTACGTCACCATACTTTAAAACCGGTTCCCACCATTTTTTTCAGCATGACTTTTGATGAAAAACGGACTTTTTTGTTTTTCATGTTATGGATCAGTTGGGCTTAGATAAAAGCTGTTGAAACCCTTTACCCCGCTTGGATTTGGTTAATACTTGGTTTATTGGCTGCGCACCATTGGATAGTACGTCACCATACTTTAAAACCGGTTCCCACCATTTTTTTCAGCATGACTTTTGATGAAAAACGGACTTTTTTGTTTTTCATGTTATGGATCAGTTGGGCTTAGATAAAAGCTGTTGAAACCCTTTACCCCGCTTGGATTTGGTTAATACTTGGTTTATTGGCTGCGCACCATTGGATAGTACGTCACCATACTTTAAAACCGGTTCCCACCATTTTTTTCAGCATGACTTTTGATGAAAAACGGACTTTTTTGTTTTTCATGTTATGGATCAGTTGGGCTTAGATAAAAGCTGTTGAAACCCTTTACCCCGCTTGGATTTGGTTAATACTTGGTTTATTGGCTGCGCACCATTGGATAGTACGTCACCATACTTTAAAACCGGTTCCCACCATTTTTTTCAGCATGACTTTTGATGAAAAACGGACTTTTTTGTTTTTCATGTTATGGATCAGTTGGGCTTAGATAAAAGCTGTTGAAACCCTTTACCCCGCTTGGATTTGGTTAATACTTGGTTTATTGGCTGCGCACCATTGGATAGTACGTCACCATACTTTAAAACCGGTTCCCACCATTTTTTTCAGCATGACTTTTGATGAAAAACGGACTTTTTTGTTTTTCATGTTATGGATCAGTTGGGCTTAGATAAAAGCTGTTGAAACCCTTTACCCCGCTTGGATTTGGTTAATACTTGGTTTATTGGCTGCGCACCATTGGATAGTACGTCACCATACTTTAAAACCGGTTCCCACCATTTTTTTCAGCATGACTTTTGATGAAAAACGGACTTTTTTGTTTTTCATGTTATGGATCAGTTGGGCTTAGATAAAAGCTGTTGAAACCCTTTACCCCGCTTGGATTTGGTTAATACTTGGTTTATTGGCTGCGCACCATTGGATAGTACGTCACCATACTTTAAAACCGGTTCCCACCATTTTTTTCAGCATGACTTTTGATGAAAAACGGACTTTTTTGTTTTTCATGTTATGGATCAGTTGGGCTTAGATAAAAGCTGTTGAAACCCTTTACCCCGCTTGGATTTGGTTAATACTTGGTTTATTGGCTGCGCACCATTGGATAGTACGTCACCATACTTTAAAACCGGTTCCCACCATTTTTTTCAGCATGACTTTTGATGAAAAACGGACTTTTTTGTTTTTCATGTTATGGATCAGTTGGGCTTAGATAAAAGCTGTTGAAACCCTTTACCCCGCTTGGATTTGGTTAATACTTGGTTTATTGGCTGCGCACCATTGGATAGTACGTCACCATACTTTAAAACCGGTTCCCACCATTTTTTTCAGCATGACTTTTGATGAAAAACGGACTTTTTTGTTTTTCATGTTATGGATCAGTTGGGCTTAGATAAAAGCTGTTGAAACCCTTTACCCCGCTTGGATTTGGTTAATACTTGGTTTATTGGCTGCGCACCATTGGATAGTACGTCACCATACTTTAAAACCGGTTCCCACCATTTTTTTCAGCATGACTTTTGATGAAAAACGGACTTTTTTGTTTTTCATGTTATGGATCAGTTGGGCTTAGATAAAAGCTGTTGAAACCCTTTACCCCGCTTGGATTTGGTTAATACTTGGTTTATTGGCTGCGCACCATTGGATAGTACGTCACCATACTTTAAAACCGGTTCCCACCATTTTTTTCAGCATGACTTTTGATGAAAAACGGACTTTTTTGTTTTTCATGTTATGGATCAGTTGGGCTTAGATAAAAGCTGTTGAAACCCTTTACCCCGCTTGGATTTGGTTAATACTTGGTTTATTGGCTGCGCACCATTGGATAGTACGTCACCATACTTTAAAACCGGTTCCCACCATTTTTTTCAGCATGACTTTTGATGAAAAACGGACTTTTTTGTTTTTCATGTTATGGATCAGTTGGGCTTAGATAAAAGCTGTTGAAACCCTTTACCCCGCTTGGATTTGGTTAATACTTGGTTTATTGGCTGCGCACCATTGGATAGTACGTCACCATACTTTAAAACCGGTTCCCACCATTTTTTTCAGCATGACTTTTGATGAAAAACGGACTTTTTTGTTTTTCATGTTATGGATCAGTTGGGCTTAGATAAAAGCTGTTGAAACCCTTTACCCCGCTTGGATTTGGTTAATACTTGGTTTATTGGCTGCGCACCATTGGATAGTACGTCACCATACTTTAAAACCGGTTCCCACCATTTTTTTCAGCATGACTTTTGATGAAAAACGGACTTTTTTGTTTTTCATGTTATGGATCAGTTGGGCTTAGATAAAAGCTGTTGAAACCCTTTACCCCGCTTGGATTTGGTTAATACTTGGTTTATTGGCTGCGCACCATTGGATAGTACGTCACCATACTTTAAAACCGGTTCCCACCATTTTTTTCAGCATGACTTTTGATGAAAAACGGACTTTTTTGTTTTTCATGTTATGGATCAGTTGGGCTTAGATAAAAGCTGTTGAAACCCTTTACCCCGCTTGGATTTGGTTAATACT
The DNA here is from genome assembly GCA_030141615.1 of Unio pictorum. NCBI lineage: Eukaryota > Metazoa > Mollusca > Bivalvia > Unionida > Unionidae > Unio > Unio pictorum. The sequence continues at coordinate 60,925 of JARLTB010000415.1, forward strand.
TGGTTTATTGGCTGCGCACCATTGGATAGTACGTCACCATACTTTAAAACCGGTTCCCACCATTTTTTTCAGCATGACTTTTGATGAAAAACGGACTTTTTTGTTTTTCATGTTATGGATCAGTTGGGCTTAGATAAAAGCTGTTGAAACCCTTTACCCCGCTTGGATTTGGTTAATACTTGGTTTATTGGCTGCGCACCATTGGATAGTACGTCACCATACTTTAAAACCGGTTCCCACCATTTTTTTCAGCATGACTTTTGATGAAAAACGGACTTTTTTGTTTTTCATGTTATGGATCAGTTGGGCTTAGATAAAAGCTGTTGAAACCCTTTACCCCGCTTGGATTTGGTTAATACTTGGTTTATTGGCTGCGCACCATTGGATAGTACGTCACCATACTTTAAAACCGGTTCCCACCATTTTTTTCAGCATGACTTTTGATGAAAAACGGACTTTTTTGTTTTTCATGTTATGGATCAGTTGGGCTTAGATAAAAGCTGTTGAAACCCTTTACCCCGCTTGGATTTGGTTAATACTTGGTTTATTGGCTGCGCACCATTGGATAGTACGTCACCATACTTTAAAACCGGTTCCCACCATTTTTTTCAGCATGACTTTTGATGAAAAACGGACTTTTTTGTTTTTCATGTTATGGATCAGTTGGGCTTAGATAAAAGCTGTTGAAACCCTTTACCCCGCTTGGATTTGGTTAATACTTGGTTTATTGGCTGCGCACCATTGGATAGTACGTCACCATACTTTAAAACCGGTTCCCACCATTTTTTTCAGCATGACTTTTGATGAAAAACGGACTTTTTTGTTTTTCATGTTATGGATCAGTTGGGCTTAGATAAAAGCTGTTGAAACCCTTTACCCCGCTTGGATTTGGTTAATACTTGGTTTATTGGCTGCGCACCATTGGATAGTACGTCACCATACTTTAAAACCGGTTCCCACCATTTTTTTCAGCATGACTTTTGATGAAAAACGGACTTTTTTGTTTTTCATGTTATGGATCAGTTGGGCTTAGATAAAAGCTGTTGAAACCCTTTACCCCGCTTGGATTTGGTTAATACTTGGTTTATTGGCTGCGCACCATTGGATAGTACGTCACCATACTTTAAAACCGGTTCCCACCATTTTTTTCAGCATGACTTTTGATGAAAAACGGACTTTTTTGTTTTTCATGTTATTGATCAGTTGGGCTTAGATAAAAGCTGTTGAAACCCTTTACCCCGCTTGGATTTGGTTAATACTTGGTTTATTGGCTGCGCACCATTGGATAGTACGTCACCATACTTTAAAACCGGTTCCCACCATTTTTTTCAGCATGACTTTTGATGAAAAACGGACTTTTTTGTTTTTCATGTTATGGATCAGTTGGGCTTAGATAAAAGCTGTTGAAACCCTTTACCCCGCTTGGATTTGGTTAATACTTGGTTTATTGGCTGCGCACCATTGGATAGTACGTCACCATACTTTAAAACCGGTTCCCACCATTTTTTTCAGCATGACTTTTGATGAAAAACGGACTTTTTTGTTTTTCATGTTATTGATCAGTTGGGCTTAGATAAAAGCTGTTGAACGCTTTACCCCGCTTGGATTTGGTTAATACTTGGTTTATTGGCTGCGCACCATTGGATAGTACGTCACCATACTTTAAAACCGGTTCCCACCATTTTTTTCAGCATGACTTTTGATGAAAAACGGACTTTTTTGTTTTTCATGTTATGGATCAGTTGGGCTTAGATAAAAGCTGTTGAAACCCTTTACCCGCTTGGATTTGGTTAATACTTGGTTTATTGGCTGCGCACCATTGGATAGTACGTCACCATACTTTAAAACCGGTTCCCACCATTTTTTTCAGCATGACTTTTGATGAAAAACGGACTTTTTTGTTTTTCATGTTATGGAGCAGCAGAGGGGGTGAACCCTACAACGTTTTTAGACAAAATTTGATTGAAATCCTAAAACGAGCCGTCCTATAATCTCATTTTAACCAAAAAAAGGGCGAATCCTACAACGTTTTCAGACAAAAAAAATTGATTGAATCCTTAAAACGATCCGTAGGATTTCGTTGAAATCTACGAAATCTCATTTTAACTAAAAAAAATGAAAACGAAGATTTTTACGATTTTTTAATTAATTTTGGTCGCAACTTGTTGTCATCCACCCTCTCTGCTGCTTAGTGATTTCATCACTGGGTTAACAAAAAATAATAAATGATTTGATCGAGTTTTTATAATGAAAGTTCTTAGGATGAAAATCATTTATGATCTCACAAACAAACTAATCGCTAACACCTCTTCTTGTAAATCAATCAGATTATTTGACTGGTCGGTGAGTTTGAAATTAATTCTCGTTAACGAATTATTATGGCATCGCATATAAACAGGATTAATTGGGTTTTCAATAATTAGGTATCCTGGAGGAGCTGTTGGTGAAAACGAATAAAGAATATATCCTTGCTGAGCTTGATTTGATCGTTCGAGATTAATTTGATAGCTTCCTTCGATAACATCACATACTAAATTGAGCGCAATCACTGAGGATATATTTACGTTGAACGGAGCGATATGCCTGCCGCCACCATCTGGGTCATTATTATGTTTGAGGATTTTTATTTCCGGTGATGATGTTTTCTTCCACGTATCATGAATTATTTTGAAACCAACATCGATGGCATCACTGAGAAGTCTTTTTAGTTCTGGTACGTTATATCCTTGTAGTTTGAATGTTGGAATATCTTCAACGCGGATATTATAGATCAGTGCAAATTCTGTTCTCGACTTGGGGTGATTATCATCTAGTATAACTCGAATAATTTGTGAATTAAATGTTTCCATGTCATTGATGATTTTGTTACATATTTTTACAACGCTGATAAATTCATCTCGGGTGAGAGAGCCGGATTTAATGGATATTAACAATAGTAAAAAATCATATTCCATCGATCTAAAATTTTCCATAATTTTAAGATCGTCAGCAACATAATATCTCTCTTGACCCCTCCCCTCATCTTCCTCAATTGGGGAGTAGAAGAAATAAAAAAAATCTTCACTGGATTGGTAATCTTTATAACTTTTTATTGGATTATCGGGGTTTATTTTGTCGGTGATATAATCATTTTTTTGTGGTTCGGGTATATTAACTGTTCCCCCCCGGGGTGGTAATTCAGGCCATCCTAGTACGGTTCTAATAGAACTCTGATATATATCTACGACATATCCTTCTGAGTTTATCTCAATTGCGGATGATAGCGTCGGTTCATGAACTGTTATAGCGATTTTTGACTCTACTCCAGTAATCGATTTTATTCTACGCGCGAATTCATTATTGATTTGTTCGATTTGGTATGACCCTGTTGGTATGGAAACAACGTTCCAGTCTGGAGTCCCGTCGTCTTTATTCTTATTTGCAAACACTAAAGAATTATTGGGTTGTTGACCACCAAATGATTTTGATCTGATATTAGGCCAACTGTGATACACTCGTAGTTTTGCTAGCGCTATCTCCTTCACGGGGACTGGGCTAGGGAAATTCACACTGAATTCAGGATTCGTTGATGTTATTGATATCATACTTGTTTGTACTGGGTTCGTGTTCTCCACTACTCGTTGAAGTAATTCCTGCGGTGTCGTCATTGTTATTATACTCATGTTGTATTTCTAATTTTGGTATCGAGGAATCATAAATACTGACCATCACTGAGAACTCACAATCTGGTAATGTTGATATTATTGAGATCATTTTGTTTTTTGGGTTCGTGTTTTCTAATTCCATCGGTGTTGTCATTGTTATTATATTCATGTTGTCGCTCTAATTTCGATATCGCGGAATCAAAAATACTGACCATCTCTGAGAATTCACTATCTGATATAATTGTATTATCGAGTGACGACGATATCATCAGGGATAACTGCGAATATGCGGTTGATGCAATATGAAATTGAAGTAAGTAATTCTGCAGTTTACTCTGGCTGCATGATGATATCTTTTTTGCTATCCCGGTTGATATACCCCCGATTGTAGCCACCGCAGAAATGCAAATTGGAACTACGACCGGGGCAATCATTGTAACCGATGCAAGTATTATTCCGGCGCCAGTGAGAACGCTTGACACCGAGTATATAATAACATCAATTGCAGTGATTTTTCGTCGGTATTTTTTTATTTTTATTTGATACTCCTCGGCGAGGGTTTTGAGTCTATTCTGAAATTCTCTGACCTGATCATAGCGACATTGAGTTGATGAAATCATTGTTATTTTAAGAAAGCTAGCGTTTTCAATTGTGAAATCCTTTCAATTTAGTTATTTACTTAAATCCGCTACGAATTCCACATACCAGGTTACTGAAACCCCAATCAAATTTTTATCAGTAGCTGTTATAGTGAACTTTTCAGTTGTATCCTTGTCGATGATCGTTGAAATCGTATTATTAACCCCGGATGAACTCGACGATGATATATTAAATTGAGTTAATGGTGTTACTAGTGTTAATCGATAAATACCCTTAACGGTTGCAGTGATATTTAATTTGTTGTTTGTAGGTGTCCACTCAAATGATCCGTGTTGGATTGTGTATACCACGTTGTTGGTTTTCTCATGAGGAATTTTTGTTTTTTCAATGATTGTTATCATCCTCGAAAAATCACCTTTGACGGCTTCGATGAAGTTTTTTGTCTCATCGATGGATTTTTTAATATCAGGGAGTTTTATTTCAATTTTATCCAACGGGGTTCCAATAAATTTATCAATGATATTTCTACGAAATGATATAAACTGTTTTCCGTTTTCTTCAATTTTAGATTCAAGTGTTTTTAGTACAAACAGAGAATTGTTTAACTCATCGTTGAGAGTTTTTAATCGATCTGTAATCGTCGAAACGATTACACCCGGTTTGAGTTTACCCTGATCGGAAAAAAGCGCGATAGTATTTTCGATTGCGTTTCGTTGTTTAACTAAAATATCATCCAACGACACATCACTGCTTTTCAATTTACCCTGCTTGTCTTGAAATACAACTATTTCGTTCGGGTCAACACTTGTTAAGTTCAACGTCTCAGCTATTTCATCTTTGATTGTTTTTTTTATATCCTTGAGAGAATCAGGGGGTGCAGTGCCATCGGGTTTGGGTTTCAAAGATCTCCCCCAAATATCAATCATGTTATTGTAAAACTCTTTCTCTCTCTAAAAAGCGATTACTAGTGTATTCATTCACGACAACATGTGGTGGTTTTCCGCTTGGGTTACTCAAGGAGTTAGAAATAGCGTTAAGGACATTTAATACTTCGCTGCCACATATCGGTGGGTCAATCATTGTTTGTGTTGGTAGCGTAGAATACCAAGTCTTCATTGGAAGGGTTTTTATATAACGCAAAAACTCTTTTGGTGGGGCTAATCCATATGAATCAAAATAGACAATCCCACGTGGATCAATAGCGTATGTAACCCAGTGAGTTCCGGGTCCGGTGCTGTTATCTAAATTAATGATTCCGGTTTCAACGCTGTTTGGTTGATGTGGTAATTGATCTTTCATAAAGACACCTCTAAAATTTTTAATCGCTAGTTTTTTAGCGGCATCGAGTAAATCAAAATTGGACATGGGAACCATCATAGACTCTCCAATTAATAAATCGTTCCTGGTAGTCTTAGACCCTTTCCGCTGTACCACGAATACGGGGTTCCTGGTAGTCTTAGACCCAATCCGTGAACGGATCGTCCCTTTTTTTTATATCCTTTCCCAGTTGCTTTCTGTAGTGCCATTCCTGCTGCAGTACCAACGGCTCCTAACGCTGCCGCTTTAGCCACCGCTGGGGCTGCTGCTGCAATCAATGCTGGAATCGCAGCTAACAACGGAAATATACCGCCTGTTTTAATCATATTTTTGATAGCAGCCGCAGAGAGAGTAATCTGGACACCCTTTTTTGCTACTAGTGCATCATTGAAATGTTTCACCTGACGAGTTGTCAGCGATAGTTTATTTGCACCACCAGTCATTTGGTTGGGTTTCAACGTGATTGTGGTTCCACATCGCTTAGCCGATTCTGATTGCAATTTTTTTAATTGACCGGGAGTTAACGTAACACTAATAACACTATATGACATTATACATAATAGATTGATTCTAAATCGTAAAACGATTTCAATTACATGTTTTTTGGAAAAATCCGAAGGATTTTCAATCATAGATTTTCTACTGGGGCATCTACCACTCTCATTCTTCCACCAACACCTTCAAGTAGCATTGATTTATCACTGAGAATGACAGCAACCGCTCTATAATCAGCAATAGCACCACGAGTCACATTAGCTCTAAAATGTATATCAACGACAGATTGTCTCATCAAATCGAGATGTTCCAGTGAGAAGTAATAGATCGGATACAGATTTTTAAAGTCGTATTGTGATATTTGCAAACCAGTATCCACATTTTGGTCGCGTGCCATAAATGACAACAGACGATGATAAACTCGTGCGATATGATTTTCTGTGTAATTAAGTTGTATATCCTCGGATGGTTCCTGTTGGCCGTTTATTCTCAGTGAGACGTCTTTCACACCTAATTGATCAAATATCATATGGCTGAAGAGTTGATTGCCAACTCGTGAGTTATCCTGTAACGCAATAAATATATGACGTGGCGCAGAAACACCTTGTTTTGATGCTAGATTCCACGTGAATAACCCGTTGATATTTGATTGCTTCACATCTGTACTCACTGATAACCAACTCAACAACGACTTTCCTCCTTGGTCCATAAATGATAGCAATCGTTCTTCTGCGGTGATTGCTGGAGTCAACACTGGCATCCACAATGATATTTTTGTTAAATTGACTTTACCGGCATCAGTATTTGGATTTGCATTGTCTGCTGGAATCCTCCAGATTGCGTCATTATCATCACTCTTTCGTACAAGCGATACTGTATGCTTCGCTCCATAGATAACTTTTCTGACGTTTCTACAGAATCCAAATATATGATGCAGTGGAATCGCGCATGAAAATGATTTACGCCCTACTCCCAACATTGAGTTTCGTGTTGCAGCTCCTAGATTGAAATTAGCATCGTTGTTTATAATCATATCTTCGGCATCAATATTAGCGGTGCCAGCATTATTCTTTGGTCGTCTTACAACAAATGGATTTCCTCCAGCGGTATTCTTACCATCTTTTGCAAACATCATAGAGGGTCCTGCTGATCTTGTATAATCATCAGAATATCTCGCTAACCCGATTATTGTTGTAGCCACATCAACATCGCGATCTATCGACTCGATTTCTTTTCCATCAATGAGATATCTAGCACTCTCAAATAGCGCCATGATACCATTATTGACAAAACCGACTTGAGTACCAGCTGGATACGGTGCTGGTACAGCAGGAGTATCAGCAGCTGTTACAAGTTCTCCTTCTACTTCGATAAACGCTTCACAGGGTAGAAAGTATTTACTGGTATCATGGACTTGAAGATCAATTCTTGCTCGACTATTTGAGTCTATGGCATGATAGGCGTAATATTGATAATCGCGTACAGAATCATCCTTGCCAACTGGGGCGTCTATATCAAATGCTGGATCACGTGACTGTTTGAACATTTTATTCTATTTATCAGTGTCTAAATCGCGATTTCCCATTTCATCATCGTGTTTTTTTAAAGCCACTTCCTGCTATCATGTTTGCAATATTGCTTTGGTCGGGGGTTAAAACCATCGACGCTAATTTTTCATCTACTGCGTTATTTATAATTCTACTAACACTTGCAGGCATTTCCGCTGTAGACGGTAACGGTTTTGAAAATCCTTTGGATTTCATCCGTGATTTCACTAATGATGTTAATTTATTCTTCGCAGTTGAAAACGCTTTTCCAGCAAGATCTCCAACAGCACCAATACCCTTATCACGAATAACATCAATTGCTTTCATTCCTAATTGTTTAGCCAACGGCATCACTTTTGGAGCCATTCTCGCAAATAACCCTAAAATGGTATTGCCTAAACCATCTCCGTAGTATGCTCTATAAACCGGAAACCGTGAATTAACTACGTAGACGGGGGTTGGTTTATCATGATTGTAGTGTATGATCATTATTTGAAATCAGAAACAATTTTTCAATTGTAAAACAATTTATCAATTAATCACTGTGATACCCATTTGCTAACTCATCAATGAAATCTCGATATGTGCTGATATCCATGATACCACCCTGAAATAATCGTCTACAGATATCAGCTGCTTCATTAATTATTTCCGGTGAGTTATTTCCAGCTCGTTTCCCTCCGATGAGAACCTCTAACCGTGATATATCACTGAGAACACTACCAGGACATGAAATCCTTGGATTCTCACTGGAATCTCTTAATCCACTTCCGCTATAACCAATTGCTTCATCCATTTTTTCTTCTTCATCCATGGGTTGTAAATAACCAAGAAGATCATAATCATCATCATCATAACGTGGTATTTGTTGTTTTTCAGGCGAGAAAAATATCTTTGCAGGTTGTTGTTTTTTAGGTGAAAAAGATATTTTCTTTGCAGGTTGCTGTCGCCGTCTTTGCGTTTTTTGCGGTTTTTGTTGTTGTTTAAACTCTTCGTATTGATTATACACGTTTCCCACATCATTGATATATCCAATGTATGATGCACTATCTTTCTTAACCTGATTTTGTTCAGTTTTGATTTTGTAGAGTATATCAGCCCAGTGAGTTATATTCGTAACATATTTATGTTGTTCTGGTTTCAACATTTTTTTCCTGTTTTCATAAGTCGTAACAACAAGCTTAGGAATATCTGCTAGTTTAGTATCATCAATTGCTGCTAACCCTTCCTCGTTAAATCTCACGCGTAAACCATCAACTGTTCTTTTTGATTCTATTTTTTGTACGGCCTGTTCTGTTTGTTCAGTTTTCGCTGCTATTTTTTCGAGTTCACCAATAACAGATTTCCCCGTCTCGGGACCATCTCCCAGTAAAGCGCGCTCTACTCCTTTCGTTGCTGTTGTTACTGGTTTAAACAATTCTTCAGATCCCGCAGCAAAATCAGTCTGAAAACTCTGTCGTTGTTGCAGTTTATTCCGTACAGAGTCACGAATTGGTACAAATCTCTTAATTGCATCTAATCGTTCACGAGCCAATCGGGTTGTTAATGCTTCATTGACCAATATTTGAAATCAGAAACAATTTTTCAATTGTAAAACAATTTTTCAATCCCGACCTAACGGCATCATGAAAGTGTTAGGGGCGTTATCAGTGATGAGGGAAGTATCATAATTGCTATAAAAATAAATAATATTGATAGTTCCCTCATTCTATTTTGATCATCCATTAACGGCCCATCACTGATTTTGACATTTTTAATCAAAAAATGCTAAAAAAAAATGAAATCTCTCTTTGAGGGTCAGTCACAATCAAATAATGATAAATGGTCAATCAAAATTGTTCATTTTCTTGAATTAACGCCCGTAGGTTTCTAACTTTAGAGTTGACTTCTTTTTTCAATTCGTATTCGTACCCCAATTCTTTTCGTATTCGTTCTACGATGGTATACAACGGAGCGAACACACTTACGTCACTGGAAAATGCGAGAGAGTCCTTAATAGAATTCTGAATTCTTTTGATGAGCGCATACTTCTTTGGTAGCATATATTTATTGTTGTTAACTCCGTATTCAATATCCTGAAAATCAGACATGATTTGATCAGGATTTAACCCATCTGATAGTTCAATATCCCAACTTTTTAATTTTGAAATCTCGGATAAAATGCTATTCATGTTTTCAGAATTCATTATTCTATAATAATGATATATCTCTAAATGAAAAATATGAAGCATTAGACGTAACTAAATCGAATTTTTTGTCCCGTCCCTTTTGAAATAGCCGATCGACAAACCCCCTCTGCAACTCTTCGTACTGAGGGTCTACAAATATCGAAGTGCCTACCGGCTTCATTCATTGATTGAAATATTTTTTCTTCGTTAGTTATCGTATTCAAAGATTTCACAGGTCTCGCTTTTTTCGAGTATTTCCCAGTCCTTCCAGATGAATTATTTTCACTCTGTGTAACAACTCGTAAATTTGATAAAGAATTGTTCATTGAATTAGAATCGATATGATCAATAACAAAACCATCCTCGATCAATCCATAAAAACACTCGTACGCGAAACGATGATTGAGATAAGTTTTCTTCCCAACAGTAAATATCAAGTACCCTTGATTATTCACAGAACCAACTGGTTTCTTCAGTCTGCGGTTTCTGACAGTACCATCACTGGATGCTTCATAATTTGTACTCACAGGGTGCTGTCTGAATTCTTGGGTCATTCGTATACATAATACTATTGTTTGTCTAATTCATCGTTTGGTTTAATGATAAATCTTTCGATGTAGTCTTGAGGAGTTCTTATGATTTTATCCCTGACTCTGTCAAGGATACTGACTTTATCAGTGTCAGCGTCAGGGTCATAATTTCTGATTGATTGTCTATTTTTTATTCTTTTATCATAATAACGCTTCAACTCCCTGTATCGCTTACCACCGCAATTCAAACACAACTGAGATTTCCCCCTGACCCCAACCCCACATCGAATACAGGGTAACGGACCAAGGCTTCCACGACGAAAGCTTTGCATATGATACCCACAGAACTCATTTCTGCATGATTTGTTACACGGGGTTATTGATCCAATCATAAGCCACTTACAGTGATTCATTATATAAAAATCTTTCATTTAAATGCTTGTTTTAATTATAGAATGATGGAATTAAGGAAAACGCCTTCGAAAAATGCTGAATTCAATGCTGATAAGGAGTTTAAGAGATTATTGAAAATCAGTCCTAGATTTAATCTCGATAGACCCAAAAAACGTATCAAACGTCCAAGAGACGGAAACATGAAAGAGTTTAAGAGATTATTGAAAATCAGTCCTAGATTTAATCTCGATAGACCCAAAAAACGTAACAAATTTAATCTCGATAAACCCAAAATCCTTCGGATTTCAAAAGCGTCCAAGAAATTATCCTGGAAAGATGCTCAATTCAATCTCGATATAGTTTCTAATACACCCAAGAATACAATTCTTGATAAAGCCATGATTAGTAAAATCAGAGATTGTTTCAATGAATTTAAGCGTGATGGAGCATCCTATTGTTGGTCAACATTTCGAATTGATGGTGTTGTTGACGCTACCATGAATGATGAAAAAGCAGCAGTGATAATTTCACGTGTTGGGGAAAAACGGTATTTTTTCCGAATCAAATTCATTATTGAAGTCGATGGCAAATGGATTATTAGGGATAAATTTGAACCAATCCTCAAGAATAAAAAAGCTGTCATTGTGAGTAGAGATTCCAAACCAGGAATTCTAACCGGCATTGACAAACCATACTACGAAAGATCTTATCCCGTAACAGCAATGGTTTATGGGCTATATCCGTTAAATGATAAACCCGATATCGCAAAACTAGCTCCTATGAAATATTCGTCAGGGCTTAATTGTGTAGCAACACGGGTAATGGAGCACTTCACAAATGCATCCCGAGGAAATAAACTAACTGATCTGCGACGTAGGAAAATAACCGAATGGGAACTGACAGTGAAACAGCATGGTGCAAAGATTTCTGATATAGCTAAATTAGAAACATCATTAAGATTTCCAATAACAGTTATGACGATAACCGGAGAGGTTTTATACGAACCGAAATATAACAAAAATGGAGCACCAATACAGATTATTGATCATAACAAACACGCGTGGACACCTGCGGTAACAGTATTTCCACGAGAACGAACCGTGAAATATATCCCACCGGAATTTTCCGGGGAATTAGTCGGGGATGTTTTCTATGAAGAGAGATTATTTGATGCTATTAATGCGTTGTGTAAGGATGATCCTGTGTCAGTGTGGTTACTTAGAAGTGATGAAGATCCCGAAATAGGATTCGATCAATTTGTAAAACCAAATGGTGAATTATATCGCGTTGAAGAATTAGATAATAGAATGAGAAAAATCGCTAGTGATTTTTCACCGGAGAATTCCCATGAAAAACTACTCACGGATAGTTTTACTATTCCATCAGTGGTAGCTCACTTCGCAAGAGAAAAAAACTCATGGCGTCCAACACGAAGTGATTTTCTCGAGGATGTTAAATCGAGTTGCGTCGAATATTCCCATGGAGGACTGTGGAATACGAAATACTCACGTGATGGTATGATTTCAATTGATATATCCGCGTGTTATCCCGGAAGTTTTCTCGGATATGGGGAATGCGCTGAATACTTCAAACGATTTGGACACCCCACGCATGAAATGACTCGTGTTGCGATTAATGGACCATTACCTGATTTTGATTTAACCGGATTCGCTCGTGTGATATCATTCGAATTAGCTACAGGGTTACATCCGTGTAGTTATGTTTGGCTCGGTAGACACCTATCTGAAAAGGCCTGGATGCCAATAGTGCTATTGAGATATATGATTGATTGTGGTATGCTAATATCGTTGATCATCGGTGAAGCGATTATATGCTATCGAGCTCAGAAAGAAGTTTGGCTACCACAACCCGATCTAGATCGTATAATCAGCGAACAGCGAAAACAATTCCCTGATGGAAATTCTTCGAATTTTAGTGAAGAAGAAATCATAAATTGGTCTAAGAAGTTATTTGAAATTAAAAAAGAACAAGCAAAAGATCTCGGACGAAGAATAATCGGTAAATTCACTCAAGGTGGACGGTACGACAACGCAAAATATTCTTCGCGGTTGATCATAGACGTCGCTGAATACGATTTTATTGTAGCGGATTTAATGAAACAGGGAAAACTTGTATCCCGTAAGGATGCTTTTCTATCCAATGGTGAGAAAATGGGTACGGTTGTTACCTACTGTGATGGATATAATTCCCAGTACACACATTTGAGAAGTTCAATGCTAGCCTATGCTTCTATTAATCTATTTTCGATGATAAATAGATTTCCTAATACCGCGGTTAGAGTGGCCACTGATTCGATGTATATACACAATAAGTACAAATCAGCTGTAGCTAAATTCACAGATCCCGAAGAAAATTGGGGGTGTTGGCGATTTAAAAAGGAGATGCTACATGAGTATTGTGAATCCGCAGACGTTGCCATGGATGATAAATATCTTTGTTGTAACCGTATTGAAAATCAATCAGAATTTTCTAATGCACCACCGGTATCTGATCCAATCTGTAGATATAAAACAGTTTATTTAAACGGTTGTGGTGGGTCAGGAAAGACAACTCGTGCAATTGAATTATTTCGTCGTGGTGGAAATACTTGTATTTCTACTAACATGATTGTGCTAACACCGACTCACAGACTCGCCAGAGAGATGATACAGCGAGGGGTAAATGCCTGTACTTACCATAGTTTCTTTCGATGGAAGGGTGACAAATGGACTCCTGAGCGTATGGGTGATAAATTCATTCCTGAAATCATAATTTGGGATGAAATATGCACAGTGTCATTAGATGTATTACAAATATTTCTCGAGTGGTTGTTAAACAAAAACACAAAAGTCGTCATGTGCGGTGATCACGGCCAACCACCACCATTTGTCGGTGCATCTCCACATGAATGGCTAAGGGGTTTTGTAGACTACTATGAAGAAATCACCACTGATTATAGATCACTTGATGAACGATTACGAGAATTTAAGAAACTAATTAGATTACAACCGGATAGAATCCAGTGCGAAATAGCGCGTGAAGTGATTTCAGAAACTCAAATAAACGATTTCTGGGAAACATGGAAACCAAATGATTTGATAATTGCAAGTAGAAAAATAGTCAGGGATACACTTCAGATGAAGTTATTTGAATTGCATAAACAAAAATTTGCAACTCTTCCAGTGCCGTTGTGTTATAGGCCATCGGATACACGAAAACAGAATATTGAAGTTGATATTCCAGGACAGAGTGAAAAACAAATTCTCGTATTAAATGATATTGTGCTGGTTGATATCAATGTCGTTGAAGATGCATTGCGTGCTAATAAATCCCCGTGGACTCTAGGATACGCAGCAACAATACACTCTTCACAGGGATTGACTATATCGGATACAATTGTTTGGATGGTGGATAATCACATCGAATGGTCGAATTTAGTCTATCTCGCAGTATCCAGAGTACGAAAAATAAATCAACTTCGAAGAGTTGTTTTCGATGATAATGACACAACAATAAGTGATATTGATGTTAGCATCATTAATAAAAAACTCTCCGGTTACAAACAACAGGACAAAAAAAAACAACGAGAATTTGATATTGATGCTAAATTAATAATTACGCTGAAGAAACAACAGAATAATCACTGCGCGAGTTGCAATTGTATAATGCGTTGGCAGTATTCGGATAAGGATCCTCGCCAATTCACCGTAGACAGAAAAAATAACAGTTTCGGTCATGTCAGAAATAATGTGATGTTGACTTGTCTTGAGTGCAATAGACGCAACGGTGCTAGTTAAGACCATGCGGTGGCAATTGAGTATCCTCGGGAATTACCTGTAGTTGTTGTCGAGTAAAACCCCGCTGAGGGGCAGTTGAATCCAGTTTATAGATTGCTGGTCTACCAGTTGATCGTGTTATAGTAGATATCTTATGCGTAGTGACGCTCCAAATAGGATCAGTAGCCCTTTTTCTACCCCCTTCAAGCTCTCCTGGTTCGTATAAGTACCTCACAATGACATTACTATGAAGAATTGGTTGGGAAACGCTAGCGTTTCTAGGGAAATCTTTTTGTGGTTGTACGGGTATTGACTTCTTTTTAATCGCGTTGATAGGTTTCATGTTGATTGTTCTAGTAATCTCGTTATTCAGTGCAGTAATCACAGATGGTAATCTTTTAACCCATTCACGGGATCGCTTTTCTTGAATGAATTCTTTTGCGTATTGATATCCAAATAACCGCTCAGCAATCGTCCGATTAAATCGTTCTACAATGGCCTGATCGCGATGTAGCGCAGTATGCCCTCGTCGTATGGTGACATTATGATGTTTCATTGTAGATAATACTGCACCCTGAAATTCCTTGCCAGGATCAACCTGCAATAGATTTGGCCAGTGCAGAGGACCTCGTCGATAAATCCTTTCAAATGCAGAAGCGACTTCAGTGGCTGATTTTGTTTTTAACGGTTCTGCTTCTTTGTATCGACTTGCAATATCAACTACGGTTAATGCGTATTTGTAACCACGATCATGTGGCAGAAATAATATATCAGCCTGATGAACTTCATTAGGAGCGGTCACATCAAAATGCGAGAATTGAATTTGTTTAGGCGGTGGTAGATAAATTTGCCATAGTGCCTGTTTGGATAACCAATTAGCCGCAGTGGTTTTTTTCACTTTTGCAGCGCTAGCGAGTTTATGGACTGCTGATTTACCCCTCCAGTATCCTCTTGGGGAATAATAAATTGATTCCATATTATTAATTACCGGCACCTAACATCAATTTACTTTTCATAGCCGATTTTATTAAAAATGAAGCCAATTTTTCTTTGAAGGATTTATCAGGAATAGCATTTAACGCATGAATTAATTTCACATCTGCGAGATGCCTGTGTTGCAGATTGCTGCTTTTATAAGCAACATCATGAAGGTGACAGGCCTTATCAATGGCGTTTATTGGTTCTTCACCGGGGTTGGGTTGATTTTGATTATTGAGTCTGATATCAAGTCTGGTTCCCGGTCCACAGTAGCTATATCCTGGAAGGTGCTTTTCTCCGGGGTACTTTGCCCATGGGGTTCCAGGGAGCTTTGCCAATTTGGCTGCGATATCACCTCCTCGTTTTTTTTTAAATCAGATTTCATAGACACAAATCTAAATTTCTTTGTACCACATTGCATGCATTTACCAGAAAGCGCTGATCGGTTATTTTTAGTTGTAACTGTCGTCACATCATCTGTGCCAGTACGCGTTTTGCACTTCACACAATATAGATCCATAATTTATGTATAGAAATATGGATATAATTGATTTTTCAGCGACTAAAAGAAGAGAACCAATTAAGCATCATGCAGCGCTACCAAACTCTATCCGGATGATTATAATCGGGCCATCTGGATCCGGTAAAACGCAATTGTTGCTCAATTTAATAATGAGATGGATGAAGTGGGATAAGTTGTATTTAATTGCTCCTAGCGTAGATGATCAACGATGTTATGAAGTGCTAAAAGATTTTAACGAGAATGCATCAGAAATTAGCGGTGAGAACGCCATTGATTTTATAACCGATATCGATGAAGCACCGAGTATTGATGATATTGATGGAGATATTAACAATTTAGTCGTATACGACGATATAATGTTGGATAAACAAAAAAATCCTGCTAGGATCTTTTCCCGAGGCAGGCATAAAAACACTGACGTGATATATGTCACTCAACGCTACACTCAGGTTCCAAAAGTCATCAGAGATAATTGCAATATTCTTTCTGTATTCAACGGCGTTGATACTCATACTCTTAGAAATATATGGCAGACATGGTGTTCTGATATGGACTTCAATCAATTTCGAGATTTCTTTAGTCATGCTCAGTCGACTCCGCACGGATTCACAACAATAAATTTGCATGATCCTCGGACACGATATCGTATCGGACTGGATCAAATATTCGGTTGAAATCGTAAAAGAATTATTAACCCATAGCAGCAGAGAGGGTGGATGACAACAAGTTGCGACCAAAATTAATTAAAAAATCGTAAAAATCTTCGTTTTCATTTTTTTTAGTTAAAATGAGATTTCGTAGATTTCAACGAAATCCTACGGATCGTTTTAAGGATTCAATCAATTTTTTTTGTCTGAAAACGTTGTAGGATTCGCCCTTTTTTTGGTTAAAATGAGATTATAGGACGGCTCGTTTTAGGATTTCAATCAAATTTTGTCTAAAAACGTTGTAGGGTTCACCCTCTCTGCTGCTTATGGATCAGTTGGGCTTAGATAAAAGCTGTTGAAACCCTTTACCCCGCTTGGATTTGGTTAATACTTGGTTTATTGGCTGCGCACCATTGGATAGTACGTCACCATACTTTAAAACCGGTTCCCACCATTTTTTTCAGCATGACTTTTGATGAAAAACGGACTTTTTTGTTTTTCATGTTATGGATCAGTTGGGCTTAGATAAAAGCTGTTGAAACCCTTTATCCCGCTTGGATTTGGTTAATACTTGGTTTATTGGCTGCGCACCATTGGATAGTACTTCACCATACTTTAAAACCGGTTCCCACCATTTTTTTCAGCATGACTTTTGATGAAAAACGGACTTTTTTGTTTTTCATGTTATGGATCAGTTGGGCTTAGATAAAAGATTTTGAAACCCTTTACCCAGCTTGGATTTGGTTAATACTTGGTTTATTGGCTGCGCACCATTGGATAGTACGTCACCATACTTTAAAACCGTTTCCCACCATTTTTTTCAGCATGACTTTTGATGAAAAACGGACTTTTTTGTTTTTCATGTTATGGATCAGTTGGGCTTAGATAAAAGCTGTTGAAACCCTTTACCCCGCTTGGATTTGGTTAATACTTGGTTTATTGGCTGCGCACCATTGGATAGTACGTCACCATACTTTAAAACCGGTTCCCACCATTTTTTTCAGCATGACTTTTGATGAAAAACGGACTTTTTTGTTTTTCATGTTATGGATCAGTTGGGCTTAGATAAAAGCTGTTGAAACCCTTTACCCCGCTTGGATTTGGTTAATACTTGGTTTATTGGCTGCGCACCATTGGATAGTACGTCACCATACTTTAAAACCGGTTCCCACCATTTTTTTCAGCATGACTTTTGATGAAAAACGGACTTTTTTGTTTTTCATGTTATGGATCAGTTGGGCTTAGATAAAAGCTGTTGAAACCCTTTACCCCGCTTGGATTTGGTTAATACTTGGTTTATTGGCTGCGCACCATTGGATAGTACGTCACCATACTTTAAAACCGGTTCCCACCATTTTTTTCAGCATGACTTTTGATGAAAAACGGACTTTTTTGTTTTTCATGTTATGGATCAGTTGGGCTTAGATAAAAGCTGTTGAAACCCTTTACCCCGCTTGGATTTGGTTAATACTTGGTTTATTGGCTGCGCACCATTGGATAGTACGTCACCATACTTTAAAACCGGTTCCCACCATTTTTTTTCAGCATGACTTTTGATGAAAAACGGACTTTTTTGTTTTTCATGTTATGGATCAGTTGGGCTTAGATAAAAGCTGTTGAAACCCTTTACCCCGCTTGGATTTGGTTAATACTTGGTTTATTGGCTGCGCACCATTGGATAGTACGTCACCATACTTTAAAACCGGTTCCCACCATTTTTTTCAGCATGACTTTTGATGAAAAACGGACTTTTTTGTTTTTCATGTTATGGATCAGTTGGGCTTAGATAAAAGCTGTTGAAACCCTTTACCCCGCTTGGATTTGGTTAATACTTGGTTTATTGGCTGCGCACCATTGGATAGTACGTCACCATACTTTAAAACCGGTTCCCACCATTTTTTTCAGCATGACTTTTGATGAAAAACGGACTTTTTTGTTTTTCATGTTATGGATCAGTTGGGCTTAGATAAAAGCTGTTGAAACCCTTTACCCCGCTTGGATTTGGTTAATACTTGGTTTATTGGCTGCGCACCATTGGATAGTACGTCACCATACTTTAAAACCGGTTCCCACCATTTTTTTCAGCATGACTTTTGATGAAAAACGGACTTTTTTGTTTTTCATGTTATGGATCAGTTGGGCTTAGATAAAAGCTGTTGAAACCCTTTACCCCGCTTGGATTTGGTTAATACTTGGTTTATTGGCTGCGCACCATTGGATAGTACGTCACCATACTTTAAAACCGGTTCCCACCATTTTTTTCAGCATGACTTTTGATGAAAAACGGACTTTTTTGTTTTTCATGTTATGGATCAGTTGGGCTTAGATAAAAGCTGTTGAAACCCTTTACCCCGCTTGGATTTGGTTAATACTTGGTTTATTGGCTGCGCACCATTGGATAGTACGTCACCATACTTTAAAACCGGTTCCCACCATTTTTTTCAGCATGACTTTTGATGAAAAACGGACTTTTTTGTTTTTCATGTTATGGATCAGTTGGGCTTAGATAAAAGCTGTTGAAACCCTTTACCCCGCTTGGATTTGGTTAATACTTGGTTTATTGGCTGCGCACCATTGGATAGTACGTCACCATACTTTAAAACCGGTTCCCACCATTTTTTTCAGCATGACTTTTGATGAAAAACGGACTTTTTTGTTTTTCATGTTATGGATCAGTTGGGCTTAGATAAAAGCTGTTGAAACGCTTTACCCCGCTTGGATTTGGTTAATACTTGGTTTATTGGCTGCGCACCATTGGATAGTACGTCACCATACTTTAAAACCGGTTCCCACCATTTTTTTCAGCATGACTTTTGATGAAAAACGGACTTTTTTGTTTTTCATGTTATGGATCAGTTGGGCTTAGATAAAAGCTGTTGAAACCCTTTACCCCGCTTGGATTTGGTTAATACTTGGTTTATTGGCTGCGCACCATTGGATAGTACGTCACCATACTTTAAAACCGGTTCCCACCATTTTTTTCAGCATGACTTTTGATGAAAAACGGACTTTTTTGTTTTTCATGTTATGGATCAGTTGGGCTTAGATAAAAGCTGTTGAAACCCTTTACCCCGCTTGGATTTGGTTAATACTTGGTTTATTGGCTGCGCACCATTGGATAGTACGTCACCATACTTTAAAACCGGTTCCCACCATTTTTTTCAGCATGACTTTTGATGAAAAACGGACTTTTTTGTTTTTCATGTTATGGATCAGTTGGGCTTAGATAAAAGCTGTTGAAACCCTTTACCCCGCTTGGATTTGGTTAATACTTGGTTTATTGGCTGCGCACCATTGGATAGTACGTCACCATACTTTAAAACCGGTTCCCACCATTTTTTTCAGCATGACTTTTGATGAAAAACGGACTTTTTTGTTTTTCATGTTATGGATCAGTTGGGCTTAGATAAAAGCTGTTGAAACCCTTTACCCCGCTTGGATTTGGTTAATACTTGGTTTATTGGCTGCGCACCATTGGATAGTACGTCACCATACTTTAAAACCGGTTCCCACCATTTTTTTCAGCATGACTTTTGATGAAAAACGGACTTTTTTGTTTTTCATGTTATGGATCAGTTGGGCTTAGATAAAAGCTGTTGAAACCCTTTACCCCGCTTGGATTTGGTTAATACTTGGTTTATTGGCTGCGCACCATTGGATAGTACGTCACCATACTTTAAAACCGGTTCCCACCATTTTTTTCAGCATGACTTTTGATGAAAAACGGACTTTTTTGTTTTTCATGTTATGGATCAGTTGGGCTTAGATAAAAGCTGTTGAAACCCTTTACCCCGCTTGGATTTGGTTAATACTTGGTTTATTGGCTGCGCACCATTGGATAGTACGTCACCATACTTTAAAACCGGTTCCCACCATTTTTTTCAGCATGACTTTTGATGAAAAACGGACTTTTTTGTTTTTCATGTTATGGATCAGTTGGGCTTAGATAAAAGCTGTTGAAACCCTTTACCCCGCTTGGATTTGGTTAATACTTGGTTTATTGGCTGCGCACCATTGGATAGTACGTCACCATACTTTAAAACCGGTTCCCACCATTTTTTTCAGCATGACTTTTGATGAAAAACGGACTTTTTTGTTTTTCATGTTATGGATCAGTTGGGCTTAGATAAAAGCTGTTGAAACCCTTTACCCCGCTTGGATTTGGTTAATACTTGGTTTATTGGCTGCGCACCATTGGATAGTACGTCACCATACTTTAAAACCGGTTCCCACCATTTTTTTCAGCATGACTTTTGATGAAAAACGGACTTTTTTGTTTTTCATGTTATGGATCAGTTGGGCTTAGATAAAAGCTGTTGAAACCCTTTACCCCGCTTGGATTTGGTTAATACTTGGTTTATTGGCTGCGCACCATTGGATAGTACGTCACCATACTTTAAAACCGGTTCCCACCATTTTTTTCAGCATGACTTTTGATGAAAAACGGACTTTTTTGTTTTTCATGTTATGGATCAGTTGGGCTTAGATAAAAGCTGTTGAAACCCTTTACCCCGCTTGGATTTGGTTAATACTTGGTTTATTGGCTGCGCACCATTGGATAGTACGTCACCATACTTTAAAACCGGTTCCCACCATTTTTTTCAGCATGACTTTTGATGAAAAACGGACTTTTTTGTTTTTCATGTTATGGATCAGTTGGGCTTAGATAAAAGCTGTTGAAACCCTTTACCCCGCTTGGATTTGGTTAATACTTGGTTTATTGGCTGCGCACCATTGGATAGTACGTCACCATACTTTAAAACCGGTTCCCACCATTTTTTTCAGCATGACTTTTGATGAAAAACGGACTTTTTTGTTTTTCATGTTATGGATCAGTTGGGCTTAGATAAAAGCTGTTGAAACCCTTTACCCCGCTTGGATTTGGTTAATACTTGGTTTATTGGCTGCGCACCATTGGATAGTACGTCACCATACTTTAAAACCGGTTCCCACCATTTTTTTCAGCATGACTTTTGATGAAAAACGGACTTTTTTGTTTTTCATGTTATGGATCAGTTGGGCTTAGATAAAAGCTGTTGAAACCCTTTACCCCGCTTGGATTTGGTTAATACTTGGTTTATTGGCTGCGCACCATTGGATAGTACGTCACCATACTTTAAAACCGGTTCCCACCATTTTTTTCAGCATGACTTTTGATGAAAAACGGACTTTTTTGTTTTTCATGTTATGGATCAGTTGGGCTTAGATAAAAGCTGTTGAAACCCTTTACCCCGCTTGGATTTGGTTAATACTTGGTTTATTGGCTGCGCACCATTGGATAGTACGTCACCATACTTTAAAACCGGTTCCCACCATTTTTTTCAGCATGACTTTTGATGAAAAACGGACTTTTTTGTTTTTCATGTTATGGATCAGTTGGGCTTAGATAAAAGCTGTTGAAACCCTTTACCCCGCTTGGATTTGGTTAATACTTGGTTTATTGGCTGCGCACCATTGGATAGTACGTCACCATACTTTAAAACCGGTTCCCACCATTTTTTTCAGCATGACTTTTGATGAAAAACGGACTTTTTTGTTTTTCATGTTATGGATCAGTTGGGCTTAGATAAAAGCTGTTGAAACCCTTTACCCCGCTTGGATTTGGTTAATACTTGGTTTATTGGCTGCGCACCATTGGATAGTACGTCACCATACTTTAAAACCGGTTCCCACCATTTTTTTCAGCATGACTTTTGATGAAAAACGGACTTTTTTGTTTTTCATGTTATGGATCAGTTGGGCTTAGATAAAAGCTGTTGAAACCCTTTACCCCGCTTGGATTTGGTTAATACTTGGTTTATTGGCTGCGCACCATTGGATAGTACGTCACCATACTTTAAAACCGGTTCCCACCATTTTTTTCAGCATGACTTTTGATGAAAAACGGACTTTTTTGTTTTTCATGTTATGGATCAGTTGGGCTTAGATAAAAGCTGTTGAAACCCTTTACCCCGCTTGGATTTGGTTAATACTTGGTTTATTGGCTGCGCACCATTGGATAGTACGTCACCATACTTTAAAACCGGTTCCCACCATTTTTTTCAGCATGACTTTTGATGAAAAACGGACTTTTTTGTTTTTCATGTTATGGATCAGTTGGGCTTAGATAAAAGCTGTTGAAACCCTTTACCCCGCTTGGATTTGGTTAATACTTGGTTTATTGGCTGCGCACCATTGGATAGTACGTCACCATACTTTAAAACCGGTTCCCACCATTTTTTTCAGCATGACTTTTGATGAAAAACGGACTTTTTTGTTTTTCATGTTATGGATCAGTTGGGCTTAGATAAAAGCTGTTGAAACCCTTTACCCCGCTTGGATTTGGTTAATACTTGGTTTATTGGCTGCGCACCATTGGATAGTACGTCACCATACTTTAAAACCGGTTCCCACCATTTTTTTCAGCATGACTTTTGATGAAAAACGGACTTTTTTGTTTTTCATGTTATGGATCAGTTGGGCTTAGATAAAAGCTGTTGAAACCCTTTACCCCGCTTGGATTTGGTTAATACTTGGTTTATTGGCTGCGCACCATTGGATAGTACGTCACCATACTTTAAAACCGGTTCCCACCATTTTTTTCAGCATGACTTTTGATGAAAAACGGACTTTTTTGTTTTTCATGTTATGGATCAGTTGGGCTTAGATAAAAGCTGTTGAAACCCTTTACCCCGCTTGGATTTGGTTAATACTTGGTTTATTGGCTGCGCACCATTGGATAGTACGTCACCATACTTTAAAACCGGTTCCCACCATTTTTTTCAGCATGACTTTTGATGAAAAACGGACTTTTTTGTTTTTCATGTTATGGATCAGTTGGGCTTAGATAAAAGCTGTTGAAACCCTTTACCCCGCTTGGATTTGGTTAATACTTGGTTTATTGGCTGCGCACCATTGGATAGTACGTCACCATACTTTAAAACCGGTTCCCACCATTTTTTTCAGCATGACTTTTGATGAAAAACGGACTTTTTTGTTTTTCATGTTATGGATCAGTTGGGCTTAGATAAAAGCTGTTGAAACCCTTTACCCCGCTTGGATTTGGTTAATACTTGGTTTATTGGCTGCGCACCATTGGATAGTACGTCACCATACTTTAAAACCGGTTCCCACCATTTTTTTCAGCATGACTTTTGATGAAAAACGGACTTTTTTGTTTTTCATGTTATGGATCAGTTGGGCTTAGATAAAAGCTGTTGAAACCCTTTACCCCGCTTGGATTTGGTTAATACTTGGTTTATTGGCTGCGCACCATTGGATAGTACGTCACCATACTTTAAAACCGGTTCCCACCATTTTTTTCAGCATGACTTTTGATGAAAAACGGACTTTTTTGTTTTTCATGTTATGGATCAGTTGGGCTTAGATAAAAGCTGTTGAAACCCTTTACCCCGCTTGGATTTGGTTAATACTTGGTTTATTGGCTGCGCACCATTGGATAGTACGTCACCATACTTTAAAACCGGTTCCCACCATTTTTTTCAGCATGACTTTTGATGAAAAACGGACTTTTTTGTTTTTCATGTTATGGATCAGTTGGGCTTAGATAAAAGCTGTTGAAACCCTTTACCCCGCTTGGATTTGGTTAATACTTGGTTTATTGGCTGCGCACCATTGGATAGTACGTCACCATACTTTAAAACCGGTTCCCACCATTTTTTTCAGCATGACTTTTGATGAAAAACGGACTTTTTTGTTTTTCATGTTATGGATCAGTTGGGCTTAGATAAAAGCTGTTGAAACCCTTTACCCCGCTTGGATTTGGTTAATACTTGGTTTATTGGCTGCGCACCATTGGATAGTACGTCACCATACTTTAAAACCGGTTCCCACCATTTTTTTCAGCATGACTTTTGATGAAAAACGGACTTTTTTGTTTTTCATGTTATGGATCAGTTGGGCTTAGATAAAAGCTGTTGAAACCCTTTACCCCGCTTGGATTTGGTTAATACTTGGTTTATTGGCTGCGCACCATTGGATAGTACGTCACCATACTTTAAAACCGGTTCCCACCATTTTTTTCAGCATGACTTTTGATGAAAAACGGACTTTTTTGTTTTTCATGTTATGGATCAGTTGGGCTTAGATAAAAGCTGTTGAAACCCTTTACCCCGCTTGGATTTGGTTAATACTTGGTTTATTGGCTGCGCACCATTGGATAGTACGTCACCATACTTTAAAACCGGTTCCCACCATTTTTTTCAGCATGACTTTTGATGAAAAACGGACTTTTTTGTTTTTCATGTTATGGATCAGTTGGGCTTAGATAAAAGCTGTTGAAACCCTTTACCCCGCTTGGATTTGGTTAATACTTGGTTTATTGGCTGCGCACCATTGGATAGTACGTCACCATACTTTAAAACCGGTTCCCACCATTTTTTTCAGCATGACTTTTGATGAAAAACGGACTTTTTTGTTTTTCATGTTATGGATCAGTTGGGCTTAGATAAAAGCTGTTGAAACCCTTTACCCCGCTTGGATTTGGTTAATACTTGGTTTATTGGCTGCGCACCATTGGATAGTACGTCACCATACTTTAAAACCGGTTCCCACCATTTTTTTCAGCATGACTTTTGATGAAAAACGGACTTTTTTGTTTTTCATGTTATGGATCAGTTGGGCTTAGATAAAAGCTGTTGAAACCCTTTACCCCGCTTGGATTTGGTTAATACTTGGTTTATTGGCTGCGCACCATTGGATAGTACGTCACCATACTTTAAAACCGGTTCCCACCATTTTTTTCAGCATGACTTTTGATGAAAAACGGACTTTTTTGTTTTTCATGTTATGGATCAGTTGGGCTTAGATAAAAGCTGTTGAAACCCTTTACCCCGCTTGGATTTGGTTAATACTTGGTTTATTGGCTGCGCACCATTGGATAGTACGTCACCATACTTTAAAACCGGTTCCCACCATTTTTTTCAGCATGACTTTTGATGAAAAACGGACTTTTTTGTTTTTCATGTTATGGATCAGTTGGGCTTAGATAAAAGCTGTTGAAACCCTTTACCCCGCTTGGATTTGGTTAATACTTGGTTTATTGGCTGCGCACCATTGGATAGTACGTCACCATACTTTAAAACCGGTTCCCACCATTTTTTTCAGCATGACTTTTGATGAAAAACGGACTTTTTTGTTTTTCATGTTATGGATCAGTTGGGCTTAGATAAAAGCTGTTGAAACCCTTTACCCCGCTTGGATTTGGTTAATACTTGGTTTATTGGCTGCGCACCATTGGATAGTACGTCACCATACTTTAAAACCGGTTCCCACCATTTTTTTCAGCATGACTTTTGATGAAAAACGGACTTTTTTGTTTTTCATGTTATGGATCAGTTGGGCTTAGATAAAAGCTGTTGAAACCCTTTACCCCGCTTGGATTTGGTTAATACTTGGTTTATTGGCTGCGCACCATTGGATAGTACGTCACCATACTTTAAAACCGGTTCCCACCATTTTTTTCAGCATGACTTTTGATGAAAAACGGACTTTTTTGTTTTTCATGTTATGGATCAGTTGGGCTTAGATAAAAGCTGTTGAAACCCTTTACCCCGCTTGGATTTGGTTAATACTTGGTTTATTGGCTGCGCACCATTGGATAGTACGTCACCATACTTTAAAACCGGTTCCCACCATTTTTTTCAGCATGACTTTTGATGAAAAACGGACTTTTTTGTTTTTCATGTTATGGATCAGTTGGGCTTAGATAAAAGCTGTTGAAACCCTTTACCCCGCTTGGATTTGGTTAATACTTGGTTTATTGGCTGCGCACCATTGGATAGTACGTCACCATACTTTAAAACCGGTTCCCACCATTTTTTTCAGCATGACTTTTGATGAAAAACGGACTTTTTTGTTTTTCATGTTATGGATCAGTTGGGCTTAGATAAAAGCTGTTGAAACCCTTTACCCCGCTTGGATTTGGTTAATACTTGGTTTATTGGCTGCGCACCATTGGATAGTACGTCACCATACTTTAAAACCGGTTCCCACCATTTTTTTCAGCATGACTTTTGATGAAAAACGGACTTTTTTGTTTTTCATGTTATGGATCAGTTGGGCTTAGATAAAAGCTGTTGAAACCCTTTACCCCGCTTGGATTTGGTTAATACTTGGTTTATTGGCTGCGCACCATTGGATAGTACGTCACCATACTTTAAAACCGGTTCCCACCATTTTTTTCAGCATGACTTTTGATGAAAAACGGACTTTTTTGTTTTTCATGTTATGGATCAGTTGGGCTTAGATAAAAGCTGTTGAAACCCTTTACCCCGCTTGGATTTGGTTAATACTTGGTTTATTGGCTGCGCACCATTGGATAGTACGTCACCATACTTTAAAACCGGTTCCCACCATTTTTTTCAGCATGACTTTTGATGAAAAACGGACTTTTTTGTTTTTCATGTTATGGATCAGTTGGGCTTAGATAAAAGCTGTTGAAACCCTTTACCCCGCTTGGATTTGGTTAATACTTGGTTTATTGGCTGCGCACCATTGGATAGTACGTCACCATACTTTAAAACCGGTTCCCACCATTTTTTTCAGCATGACTTTTGATGAAAAACGGACTTTTTTGTTTTTCATGTTATGGATCAGTTGGGCTTAGATAAAAGCTGTTGAAACCCTTTACCCCGCTTGGATTTGGTTAATACTTGGTTTATTGGCTGCGCACCATTGGATAGTACGTCACCATACTTTAAAACCGGTTCCCACCATTTTTTTCAGCATGACTTTTGATGAAAAACGGACTTTTTTGTTTTTCATGTTATGGATCAGTTGGGCTTAGATAAAAGCTGTTGAAACCCTTTACCCCGCTTGGATTTGGTTAATACTTGGTTTATTGGCTGCGCACCATTGGATAGTACGTCACCATACTTTAAAACCGGTTCCCACCATTTTTTTCAGCATGACTTTTGATGAAAAACGGACTTTTTTGTTTTTCATGTTATGGATCAGTTGGGCTTAGATAAAAGCTGTTGAAACCCTTTACCCCGCTTGGATTTGGTTAATACTTGGTTTATTGGCTGCGCACCATTGGATAGTACGTCACCATACTTTAAAACCGGTTCCCACCATTTTTTTCAGCATGACTTTTGATGAAAAACGGACTTTTTTGTTTTTCATGTTATGGATCAGTTGGGCTTAGATAAAAGCTGTTGAAACCCTTTACCCCGCTTGGATTTGGTTAATACTTGGTTTATTGGCTGCGCACCATTGGATAGTACGTCACCATACTTTAAAACCGGTTCCCACCATTTTTTTCAGCATGACTTTTGATGAAAAACGGACTTTTTTGTTTTTCATGTTATGGATCAGTTGGGCTTAGATAAAAGCTGTTGAAACCCTTTACCCCGCTTGGATTTGGTTAATACTTGGTTTATTGGCTGCGCACCATTGGATAGTACGTCACCATACTTTAAAACCGGTTCCCACCATTTTTTTCAGCATGACTTTTGATGAAAAACGGACTTTTTTGTTTTTCATGTTATGGATCAGTTGGGCTTAGATAAAAGCTGTTGAAACCCTTTACCCCGCTTGGATTTGGTTAATACTTGGTTTATTGGCTGCGCACCATTGGATAGTACGTCACCATACTTTAAAACCGGTTCCCACCATTTTTTTCAGCATGACTTTTGATGAAAAACGGACTTTTTTGTTTTTCATGTTATGGATCAGTTGGGCTTAGATAAAAGCTGTTGAAACCCTTTACCCCGCTTGGATTTGGTTAATACTTGGTTTATTGGCTGCGCACCATTGGATAGTACGTCACCATACTTTAAAACCGGTTCCCACCATTTTTTTCAGCATGACTTTTGATGAAAAACGGACTTTTTTGTTTTTCATGTTATGGATCAGTTGGGCTTAGATAAAAGCTGTTGAAACCCTTTACCCCGCTTGGATTTGGTTAATACTTGGTTTATTGGCTGCGCACCATTGGATAGTACGTCACCATACTTTAAAACCGGTTCCCACCATTTTTTTCAGCATGACTTTTGATGAAAAACGGACTTTTTTGTTTTTCATGTTATGGATCAGTTGGGCTTAGATAAAAGCTGTTGAAACCCTTTACCCCGCTTGGATTTGGTTAATACTTGGTTTATTGGCTGCGCACCATTGGATAGTACGTCACCATACTTTAAAACCGGTTCCCACCATTTTTTTCAGCATGACTTTTGATGAAAAACGGACTTTTTTGTTTTTCATGTTATGGATCAGTTGGGCTTAGATAAAAGCTGTTGAAACCCTTTACCCCGCTTGGATTTGGTTAATACTTGGTTTATTGGCTGCGCACCATTGGATAGTACGTCACCATACTTTAAAACCGGTTCCCACCATTTTTTTCAGCATGACTTTTGATGAAAAACGGACTTTTTTGTTTTTCATGTTATGGATCAGTTGGGCTTAGATAAAAGCTGTTGAAACCCTTTACCCCGCTTGGATTTGGTTAATACTTGGTTTATTGGCTGCGCACCATTGGATAGTACGTCACCATACTTTAAAACCGGTTCCCACCATTTTTTTCAGCATGACTTTTGATGAAAAACGGACTTTTTTGTTTTTCATGTTATGGATCAGTTGGGCTTAGATAAAAGCTGTTGAAACCCTTTACCCCGCTTGGATTTGGTTAATACTTGGTTTATTGGCTGCGCACCATTGGATAGTACGTCACCATACTTTAAAACCGGTTCCCACCATTTTTTTCAGCATGACTTTTGATGAAAAACGGACTTTTTTGTTTTTCATGTTATGGATCAGTTGGGCTTAGATAAAAGCTGTTGAAACCCTTTACCCCGCTTGGATTTGGTTAATACTTGGTTTATTGGCTGCGCACCATTGGATAGTACGTCACCATACTTTAAAACCGGTTCCCACCATTTTTTTCAGCATGACTTTTGATGAAAAACGGACTTTTTTGTTTTTCATGTTATGGATCAGTTGGGCTTAGATAAAAGCTGTTGAAACCCTTTACCCCGCTTGGATTTGGTTAATACTTGGTTTATTGGCTGCGCACCATTGGATAGTACGTCACCATACTTTAAAACCGGTTCCCACCATTTTTTTCAGCATGACTTTTGATGAAAAACGGACTTTTTTGTTTTTCATGTTATGGATCAGTTGGGCTTAGATAAAAGCTGTTGAAACCCTTTACCCCGCTTGGATTTGGTTAATACTTGGTTTATTGGCTGCGCACCATTGGATAGTACGTCACCATACTTTAAAACCGGTTCCCACCATTTTTTTCAGCATGACTTTTGATGAAAAACGGACTTTTTTGTTTTTCATGTTATGGATCAGTTGGGCTTAGATAAAAGCTGTTGAAACCCTTTACCCCGCTTGGATTTGGTTAATACTTGGTTTATTGGCTGCGCACCATTGGATAGTACGTCACCATACTTTAAAACCGGTTCCCACCATTTTTTTCAGCATGACTTTTGATGAAAAACGGACTTTTTTGTTTTTCATGTTATGGATCAGTTGGGCTTAGATAAAAGCTGTTGAAACCCTTTACCCCGCTTGGATTTGGTTAATACTTGGTTTATTGGCTGCGCACCATTGGATAGTACGTCACCATACTTTAAAACCGGTTCCCACCATTTTTTTCAGCATGACTTTTGATGAAAAACGGACTTTTTTGTTTTTCATGTTATCGATCAGTTGGGCTTAGATAAAAGCTGTTGAAACCCTTTACCCCGCTTGGATTTGGTTAATACTTGGTTTATTGGCTGCGCACCATTGGATAGTACGTCACCATACTTTAAAACCGGTTCCCACCATTTTTTTCAGCATGACTTTTGATGAAAAACGGACTTTTTTGTTTTTCATGTTATGGATCAGTTGGGCTTAGATAAAAGCTGTTGAAACCCTTTACCCCGCTTGGATTTGGTTAATACTTGGTTTATTGGCTGCGCACCATTGGATAGTACGTCACCATACTTTAAAACCGGTTCCCACCATTTTTTTCAGCATGACTTTTGATGAAAAACGGACTTTTTTGTTTTTCATGTTATGGATCAGTTGGGCTTAGATAAAAGCTGTTGAAACCCTTTACCCCGCTTGGATTTGGTTAATACTTGGTTTATTGGCTGCGCACCATTGGATAGTACGTCACCATACTTTAAAACCGGTTCCCACCATTTTTTTCAGCATGACTTTTGATGAAAAACGGACTTTTTTGTTTTTCATGTTATGGATCAGTTGGGCTTAGATAAAAGCTGTTGAAACCCTTTACCCCGCTTGGATTTGGTTAATACTTGGTTTATTGGCTGCGCACCAAGCTTTTATCTAAGCCCAACTGATCCATAACATGAAAAACAAAAAAGTCCGTTTTTCATCAAAAGTCATGCTGAAAAAAATGGTGGGAACCGGTTTTAAAGTATGGTGACGTACTATCCAATGGTGCGCAGCCAATAAACCAAGTATTAACCAAATCCAAGCGGGGTAAAGGGTTTCAACAGCTTTTATCTAAGCCCAACTGATCCATAACATGAAAAACAAAAAAGTCCGTTTTTCATCAAAAGGCATGCTGAAAAAAATGGTGGGAACCGGTTTTAAAGTATGGTGACGTACTATCCAATGGTGCGCAGCCAATAAACCAAGTATTAACCAAATCCAAGCGGGGTAAAGGGTTTCAACAGCTTTTATCTAAGCCCAACTGATCCATAACATGAAAAACAAAAAAGTCCGTTTTTCATCAAAAGTCATGCTGAAAAAAATGGTGGGAACCGGTTTTAAAGTATGGTGACGTACTATCCAATGGTGCGCAGCCAATAAACCAAGTATTAACCAAATCCAAGCGGGGTAAAGGGTTTCAACAGCTTTTATCTAAGCCCAACTGATCCATAACATGAAAAACAAAAAAGTCCGTTTTTCATCAAAAGTCATGCTGAAAAAAATGGTGGGAACCGGTTTTAAAGTATGGTGACGTACTATCCAATGGTGCGCAGCCAATAAACCAAGTATTAACCAAATCCAAGCGGGGTAAAGGGTTTCAACAGCTTTTATCTAAGCCCAACTGATCCATAACATGAAAAACAAAAAAGTCCGTTTTTCATCAAAAGTCATGCTGAAAAAAATGGTGGGAACCGGTTTTAAAGTATGGTGACGTACTATCCAATGGTGCGCAGCCAATAAACCAAGTATTAACCAAATCCAAGCGGGGTAAAGGGTTTCAACAGCTTTTATCTAAGCCCAACTGATCCATAACATGAAAAACAAAAAAGTCCGTTTTTCATCAAAAGTCATGCTGAAAAAAATGGTGGGAACCGGTTTTAAAGTATGGTGACGTACTATCCAATGGTGCGCAGCCAATAAACCAAGTATTAACCAAATCCAAGCGGGGTAAAGGGTTTCAACAGCTTTTATCTAAGCCCAACTGATCCATAACATGAAAAACAAAAAAGTCCGTTTTTCATCAAAAGTCATGCTGAAAAAAATGGTGGGAACCGGTTTTAAAGTATGGTGACGTACTATCCAATGGTGCGCAGCCAATAAACCAAGTATTAACCAAATCCAAGCGGGGTAAAGGGTTTCAACAGCTTTTATCTAAGCCCAACTGATCCATAACATGAAAAACAAAAAAGTCCGTTTTTCATCAAAAGTCATGCTGAAAAAAATGGTGGGAACCGGTTTTAAAGTATGGTGACGTACTATCCAATGGTGCGCAGCCAATAAACCAAGTATTAACCAAATCCAAGCGGGGTAAAGGGTTTCAACAGCTTTTATCTAAGCCCAACTGATCCATAACATGAAAAACAAAAAAGTCCGTTTTTCATCAAAAGTCATGCTGAAAAAAATGGTGGGAACCGGTTTTAAAGTATGGTGACGTACTATCCAATGGTGCGCAGCCAATAAACCAAGTATTAACCAAATCCAAGCGGGGTAAAGGGTTTCAACAGCTTTTATCTAAGCCCAACTGATCCATAACATGAAAAACAAAAAAGTCCGTTTTTCATCAAAAGTCATGCTGAAAAAAATGGTGGGAACCGGTTTTAAAGTATGGTGACGTACTATCCAATGGTGCGCAGCCAATAAACCAAGTATTAACCAAATCCAAGCGGGGTAAAGGGTTTCAACAGCTTTTATCTAAGCCCAACTGATCCATAACATGAAAAACAAAAAAGTCCGTTTTTCATCAAAAGTCATGCTGAAAAAAATGGTGGGAACCGGTTTTAAAGTATGGTGACGTACTATCCAATGGTGCGCAGCCAATAAACCAAGTATTAACCAAATCCAAGCGGGGTAAAGGGTTTCAACAGCTTTTATCTAAGCCCAACTGATCCATAACATGAAAAACAAAAAAGTCCGTTTTTCATCAAAAGTCATGCTGAAAAAAATGGTGGGAACCGGTTTTAAAGTATGGTGACGTACTATCCAATGGTGCGCAGCCAATAAACCAAGTATTAACCAAATCCAAGCGGGGTAAAGGGTTTCAACAGCTTTTATCTAAGCCCAACTGATCCATAACATGAAAAACAAAAAAGTCCGTTTTTCATCAAAAGTCATGCTGAAAAAAATGGTGGGAACCGGTTTTAAAGTATGGTGACGTACTATCCAATGGTGCGCAGCCAATAAACCAAGTATTAACCAAATCCAAGCGGGGTAAAGGGTTTCAACAGCTTTTATCTAAGCCCAACTGATCCATAACATGAAAAACAAAAAAGTCCGTTTTTCATCAAAAGTCATGCTGAAAAAAATGGTGGGAACCGGTTTTAAAGTATGGTGACGTACTATCCAATGGTGCGCAGCCAATAAACCAAGTATTAACCAAATCCAAGCGGGGTAAAGGGTTTCAACAGCTTTTATCTAAGCCCAACTGATCCATAACATGAAAAACAAAAAAGTCCGTTTTTCATCAAAAGTCATGCTGAAAAAAATGGTGGGAACCGGTTTTAAAGTATGGTGACGTACTATCCAATGGTGCGCAGCCAATAAACCAAGTATTAACCAAATCCAAGCGGGGTAAAGGGTTTCAACAGCTTTTATCTAAGCCCAACTGATCCATAACATGAAAAACAAAAAAGTCCGTTTTTCATCAAAAGTCATGCTGAAAAAAATGGTGGGAACC
Source organism: Unio pictorum (assembly GCA_030141615.1). NCBI lineage: Eukaryota > Metazoa > Mollusca > Bivalvia > Unionida > Unionidae > Unio > Unio pictorum. The sequence goes on from JARLTB010000415.1 coordinate 94,608, forward strand.
GGTTTTAAAGTATGGTGACGTACTATCCAATGGTGCGCAGCCAATAAACCAAGTATTAACCAAATCCAAGCGGGGTAAAGGGTTTCAACAGCTTTTATCTAAGCCCAACTGATCCATAACATGAAAAACAAAAAAGTCCGTTTTTCATCAAAAGTCATGCTGAAAAAAATGGTGGGAACCGGTTTTAAAGTATGGTGACGTACTATCCAATGGTGCGCAGCCAATAAACCAAGTATTAACCAAATCCAAGCGGGGTAAAGGGTTTCAACAGCTTTTATCTAAGCCCAACTGATCCATAACATGAAAAACAAAAAAGTCCGTTTTTCATCAAAAGTCATGCTGAAAAAAATGGTGGGAACCGGTTTTAAAGTATGGTGACGTACTATCCAATGGTGCGCAGCCAATAAACCAAGTATTAACCAAATCCAAGCGGGGTAAAGGGTTTCAACAGCTTTTATCTAAGCCCAACTGATCCATAACATGAAAAACAAAAAAGTCCGTTTTTCATCAAAAGTCATGCTGAAAAAAATGGTGGGAACCGGTTTTAAAGTATGGTGACGTACTATCCAATGGTGCGCAGCCAATAAACCAAGTATTAACCAAATCCAAGCGGGGTAAAGGGTTTCAACAGCTTTTATCTAAGCCCAACTGATCCATAACATGAAAAACAAAAAAGTCCGTTTTTCATCAAAAGTCATGCTGAAAAAAATGGTGGGAACCGGTTTTAAAGTATGGTGACGTACTATCCAATGGTGCGCAGCCAATAAACCAAGTATTAACCAAATCCAAGCGGGGTAAAGGGTTTCAACAGCTTTTATCTAAGCCCAACTGATCCATAACATGAAAAACAAAAAAGTCCGTTTTTCATCAAAAGTCATGCTGAAAAAAATGGTGGGAACCGGTTTTAAAGTATGGTGACGTACTATCCAATGGTGCGCAGCCAATAAACCAAGTATTAACCAAATCCAAGCGGGGTAAAGGGTTTCAACAGCTTTTATCTAAGCCCAACTGATCCATAACATGAAAAACAAAAAAGTCCGTTTTTCATCAAAAGTCATGCTGAAAAAAATGGTGGGAACCGGTTTTAAAGTATGGTGACGTACTATCCAATGGTGCGCAGCCAATAAACCAAGTATTAACCAAATCCAAGCGGGGTAAAGGGTTTCAACAGCTTTTATCTAAGCCCAACTGATCCATAACATGAAAAACAAAAAAGTCCGTTTTTCATCAAAAGTCATGCTGAAAAAAATGGTGGGAACCGGTTTTAAAGTATGGTGACGTACTATCCAATGGTGCGCAGCCAATAAACCAAGTATTAACCAAATCCAAGCGGGGTAAAGGGTTTCAACAGCTTTTATCTAAGCCCAACTGATCCATAACATGAAAAACAAAAAAGTCCGTTTTTCATCAAAAGTCATGCTGAAAAAAATGGTGGGAACCGGTTTTAAAGTATGGTGACGTACTATCCAATGGTGCGCAGCCAATAAACCAAGTATTAACCAAATCCAAGCGGGGTAAAGGGTTTCAACAGCTTTTATCTAAGCCCAACTGATCCATAACATGAAAAACAAAAAAGTCCGTTTTTCATCAAAAGTCATGCTGAAAAAAATGGTGGGAACCGGTTTTAAAGTATGGTGACGTACTATCCAATGGTGCGCAGCCAATAAACCAAGTATTAACCAAATCCAAGCGGGGTAAAGGGTTTCAACAGCTTTTATCTAAGCCCAACTGATCCATAACATGAAAAACAAAAAAGTCCGTTTTTCATCAAAAGTCATGCTGAAAAAAATGGTGGGAACCGGTTTTAAAGTATGGTGACGTACTATCCAATGGTGCGCAGCCAATAAACCAAGTATTAACCAAATCCAAGCGGGGTAAAGGGTTTCAACAGCTTTTATCTAAGCCCAACTGATCCATAACATGAAAAACAAAAAAGTCCGTTTTTCATCAAAAGTCATGCTGAAAAAAATGGTGGGAACCGGTTTTAAAGTATGGTGACGTACTATCCAATGGTGCGCAGCCAATAAACCAAGTATTAACCAAATCCAAGCGGGGTAAAGGGTTTCAACAGCTTTTATCTAAGCCCAACTGATCCATAACATGAAAAACAAAAAAGTCCGTTTTTCATCAAAAGTCATGCTGAAAAAAATGGTGGGAACCGGTTTTAAAGTATGGTGACGTACTATCCAATGGTGCGCAGCCAATAAACCAAGTATTAACCAAATCCAAGCGGGGTAAAGGGTTTCAACAGCTTTTATCTAAGCCCAACTGATCCATAACATGAAAAACAAAAAAGTCCGTTTTTCATCAAAAGTCATGCTGAAAAAAATGGTGGGAACCGGTTTTAAAGTATGGTGACGTACTATCCAATGGTGCGCAGCCAATAAACCAAGTATTAACCAAATCCAAGCGGGGTAAAGGGTTTCAACAGCTTTTATCTAAGCCCAACTGATCCATAACATGAAAAACAAAAAAGTCCGTTTTTCATCAAAAGTCATGCTGAAAAAAATGGTGGGAACCGGTTTTAAAGTATGGTGACGTACTATCCAATGGTGCGCAGCCAATAAACCAAGTATTAACCAAATCCAAGCGGGGTAAAGGGTTTCAACAGCTTTTATCTAAGCCCAACTGATCCATAACATGAAAAACAAAAAAGTCCGTTTTTCATCAAAAGTCATGCTGAAAAAAATGGTGGGAACCGGTTTTAAAGTATGGTGACGTACTATCCAATGGTGCGCAGCCAATAAACCAAGTATTAACCAAATCCAAGCGGGGTAAAGGGTTTCAACAGCTTTTATCTAAGCCCAACTGATCCATAACATGAAAAACAAAAAAGTCCGTTTTTCATCAAAAGTCATGCTGAAAAAAATGGTGGGAACCGGTTTTAAAGTATGGTGACGTACTATCCAATGGTGCGCAGCCAATAAACCAAGTATTAACCAAATCCAAGCGGGGTAAAGGGTTTCAACAGCTTTTATCTAAGCCCAACTGATCCATAACATGAAAAACAAAAAAGTCCGTTTTTCATCAAAAGTCATGCTGAAAAAAATGGTGGGAACCGGTTTTAAAGTATGGTGACGTACTATCCAATGGTGCGCAGCCAATAAACCAAGTATTAACCAAATCCAAGCGGGGTAAAGGGTTTCAACAGCTTTTATCTAAGCCCAACTGATCCATAACATGAAAAACAAAAAAGTCCGTTTTTCATCAAAAGTCATGCTGAAAAAAATGGTGGGAACCGGTTTTAAAGTATGGTGACGTACTATCCAATGGTGCGCAGCCAATAAACCAAGTATTAACCAAATCCAAGCGGGGTAAAGGGTTTCAACAGCTTTTATCTAAGCCCAACTGATCCATAACATGAAAAACAAAAAAGTCCGTTTTTCATCAAAAGTCATGCTGAAAAAAATGGTGGGAACCGGTTTTAAAGTATGGTGACGTACTATCCAATGGTGCGCAGCCAATAAACCAAGTATTAACCAAATCCAAGCGGGGTAAAGGGTTTCAACAGCTTTTATCTAAGCCCAACTGATCCATAACATGAAAAACAAAAAAGTCCGTTTTTCATCAAAAGTCATGCTGAAAAAAATGGTGGGAACCGGTTTTAAAGTATGGTGACGTACTATCCAATGGTGCGCAGCCAATAAACCAAGTATTAACCAAATCCAAGCGGGGTAAAGGGTTTCAACAGCTTTTATCTAAGCCCAACTGATCCATAACATGAAAAACAAAAAAGTCCGTTTTTCATCAAAAGTCATGCTGAAAAAAATGGTGGGAACCGGTTTTAAAGTATGGTGACGTACTATCCAATGGTGCGCAGCCAATAAACCAAGTATTAACCAAATCCAAGCGGGGTAAAGGGTTTCAACAGCTTTTATCTAAGCCCAACTGATCCATAACATGAAAAACAAAAAAGTCCGTTTTTCATCAAAAGTCATGCTGAAAAAAATGGTGGGAACCGGTTTTAAAGTATGGTGACGTACTATCCAATGGTGCGCAGCCAATAAACCAAGTATTAACCAAATCCAAGCGGGGTAAAGGGTTTCAACAGCTTTTATCTAAGCCCAACTGATCCATAACATGAAAAACAAAAAAGTCCGTTTTTCATCAAAAGTCATGCTGAAAAAAATGGTGGGAACCGGTTTTAAAGTATGGTGACGTACTATCCAATGGTGCGCAGCCAATAAACCAAGTATTAACCAAATCCAAGCGGGGTAAAGGGTTTCAACAGCTTTTATCTAAGCCCAACTGATCCATAACATGAAAAACAAAAAAGTCCGTTTTTCATCAAAAGTCATGCTGAAAAAAATGGTGGGAACCGGTTTTAAAGTATGGTGACGTACTATCCAATGGTGCGCAGCCAATAAACCAAGTATTAACCAAATCCAAGCGGGGTAAAGGGTTTCAACAGCTTTTATCTAAGCCCAACTGATCCATAACATGAAAAACAAAAAAGTCCGTTTTTCATCAAAAGTCATGCTGAAAAAAATGGTGGGAACCGGTTTTAAAGTATGGTGACGTACTATCCAATGGTGCGCAGCCAATAAACCAAGTATTAACCAAATCCAAGCGGGGTAAAGGGTTTCAACAGCTTTTATCTAAGCCCAACTGATCCATAACATGAAAAACAAAAAAGTCCGTTTTTCATCAAAAGTCATGCTGAAAAAAATGGTGGGAACCGGTTTTAAAGTATGGTGACGTACTATCCAATGGTGCGCAGCCAATAAACCAAGTATTAACCAAATCCAAGCGGGGTAAAGGGTTTCAACAGCTTTTATCTAAGCCCAACTGATCCATAACATGAAAAACAAAAAAGTCCGTTTTTCATCAAAAGTCATGCTGAAAAAAATGGTGGGAACCGGTTTTAAAGTATGGTGACGTACTATCCAATGGTGCGCAGCCAATAAACCAAGTATTAACCAAATCCAAGCGGGGTAAAGGGTTTCAACAGCTTTTATCTAAGCCCAACTGATCCATAACATGAAAAACAAAAAAGTCCGTTTTTCATCAAAAGTCATGCTGAAAAAAATGGTGGGAACCGGTTTTAAAGTATGGTGACGTACTATCCAATGGTGCGCAGCCAATAAACCAAGTATTAACCAAATCCAAGCGGGGTAAAGGGTTTCAACAGCTTTTATCTAAGCCCAACTGATCCATAACATGAAAAACAAAAAAGTCCGTTTTTCATCAAAAGTCATGCTGAAAAAAATGGTGGGAACCGGTTTTAAAGTATGGTGACGTACTATCCAATGGTGCGCAGCCAATAAACCAAGTATTAACCAAATCCAAGCGGGGTAAAGGGTTTCAACAGCTTTTATCTAAGCCCAACTGATCCATAACATGAAAAACAAAAAAGTCCGTTTTTCATCAAAAGTCATGCTGAAAAAAATGGTGGGAACCGGTTTTAAAGTATGGTGACGTACTATCCAATGGTGCGCAGCCAATAAACCAAGTATTAACCAAATCCAAGCGGGGTAAAGGGTTTCAACAGCTTTTATCTAAGCCCAACTGATCCATAACATGAAAAACAAAAAAGTCCGTTTTTCATCAAAAGTCATGCTGAAAAAAATGGTGGGAACCGGTTTTAAAGTATGGTGACGTACTATCCAATGGTGCGCAGCCAATAAACCAAGTATTAACCAAATCCAAGCGGGGTAAAGGGTTTCAACAGCTTTTATCTAAGCCCAACTGATCCATAACATGAAAAACAAAAAAGTCCGTTTTTCATCAAAAGTCATGCTGAAAAAAATGGTGGGAACCGGTTTTAAAGTATGGTGACGTACTATCCAATGGTGCGCAGCCAATAAACCAAGTATTAACCAAATCCAAGCGGGGTAAAGGGTTTCAACAGCTTTTATCTAAGCCCAACTGATCCATAACATGAAAAACAAAAAAGTCCGTTTTTCATCAAAAGTCATGCTGAAAAAAATGGTGGGAACCGGTTTTAAAGTATGGTGACGTACTATCCAATGGTGCGCAGCCAATAAACCAAGTATTAACCAAATCCAAGCGGGGTAAAGGGTTTCAACAGCTTTTATCTAAGCCCAACTGATCCATAACATGAAAAACAAAAAAGTCCGTTTTTCATCAAAAGTCATGCTGAAAAAAATGGTGGGAACCGGTTTTAAAGTATGGTGACGTACTATCCAATGGTGCGCAGCCAATAAACCAAGTATTAACCAAATCCAAGCGGGGTAAAGGGTTTCAACAGCTTTTATCTAAGCCCAACTGATCCATAACATGAAAAACAAAAAAGTCCGTTTTTCATCAAAAGTCATGCTGAAAAAAATGGTGGGAACCGGTTTTAAAGTATGGTGACGTACTATCCAATGGTGCGCAGCCAATAAACCAAGTATTAACCAAATCCAAGCGGGGTAAAGGGTTTCAACAGCTTTTATCTAAGCCCAACTGATCCATAACATGAAAAACAAAAAAGTCCGTTTTTCATCAAAAGTCATGCTGAAAAAAATGGTGGGAACCGGTTTTAAAGTATGGTGACGTACTATCCAATGGTGCGCAGCCAATAAACCAAGTATTAACCAAATCCAAGCGGGGTAAAGGGTTTCAACAGCTTTTATCTAAGCCCAACTGATCCATAACATGAAAAACAAAAAAGTCCGTTTTTCATCAAAAGTCATGCTGAAAAAAATGGTGGGAACCGGTTTTAAAGTATGGTGACGTACTATCCAATGGTGCGCAGCCAATAAACCAAGTATTAACCAAATCCAAGCGGGGTAAAGGGTTTCAACAGCTTTTATCTAAGCCCAACTGATCCATAACATGAAAAACAAAAAAGTCCGTTTTTCATCAAAAGTCATGCTGAAAAAAATGGTGGGAACCGGTTTTAAAGTATGGTGACGTACTATCCAATGGTGCGCAGCCAATAAACCAAGTATTAACCAAATCCAAGCGGGGTAAAGGGTTTCAACAGCTTTTATCTAAGCCCAACTGATCCATAACATGAAAAACAAAAAAGTCCGTTTTTCATCAAAAGTCATGCTGAAAAAAATGGTGGGAACCGGTTTTAAAGTATGGTGACGTACTATCCAATGGTGCGCAGCCAATAAACCAAGTATTAACCAAATCCAAGCGGGGTAAAGGGTTTCAACAGCTTTTATCTAAGCCCAACTGATCCATAACATGAAAAACAAAAAAGTCCGTTTTTCATCAAAAGTCATGCTGAAAAAAATGGTGGGAACCGGTTTTAAAGTATGGTGACGTACTATCCAATGGTGCGCAGCCAATAAACCAAGTATTAACCAAATCCAAGCGGGGTAAAGGGTTTCAACAGCTTTTATCTAAGCCCAACTGATCCATAACATGAAAAACAAAAAAGTCCGTTTTTCATCAAAAGTCATGCTGAAAAAAATGGTGGGAACCGGTTTTAAAGTATGGTGACGTACTATCCAATGGTGCGCAGCCAATAAACCAAGTATTAACCAAATCCAAGCGGGGTAAAGGGTTTCAACAGCTTTTATCTAAGCCCAACTGATCCATAACATGAAAAACAAAAAAGTCCGTTTTTCATCAAAAGTCATGCTGAAAAAAATGGTGGGAACCGGTTTTAAAGTATGGTGACGTACTATCCAATGGTGCGCAGCCAATAAACCAAGTATTAACCAAATCCAAGCGGGGTAAAGGGTTTCAACAGCTTTTATCTAAGCCCAACTGATCCATAACATGAAAAACAAAAAAGTCCGTTTTTCATCAAAAGTCATGCTGAAAAAAATGGTGGGAACCGGTTTTAAAGTATGGTGACGTACTATCCAATGGTGCGCAGCCAATAAACCAAGTATTAACCAAATCCAAGCGGGGTAAAGGGTTTCAACAGCTTTTATCTAAGCCCAACTGATCCATAACATGAAAAACAAAAAAGTCCGTTTTTCATCAAAAGTCATGCTGAAAAAAATGGTGGGAACCGGTTTTAAAGTATGGTGACGTACTATCCAATGGTGCGCAGCCAATAAACCAAGTATTAACCAAATCCAAGCGGGGTAAAGGGTTTCAACAGCTTTTATCTAAGCCCAACTGATCCATAACATGAAAAACAAAAAAGTCCGTTTTTCATCAAAAGTCATGCTGAAAAAAATGGTGGGAACCGGTTTTAAAGTATGGTGACGTACTATCCAATGGTGCGCAGCCAATAAACCAAGTATTAACCAAATCCAAGCGGGGTAAAGGGTTTCAACAGCTTTTATCTAAGCCCAACTGATCCATAACATGAAAAACAAAAAAGTCCGTTTTTCATCAAAAGTCATGCTGAAAAAAATGGTGGGAACCGGTTTTAAAGTATGGTGACGTACTATCCAATGGTGCGCAGCCAATAAACCAAGTATTAACCAAATCCAAGCGGGGTAAAGGGTTTCAACAGCTTTTATCTAAGCCCAACTGATCCATAACATGAAAAACAAAAAAGTCCGTTTTTCATCAAAAGTCATGCTGAAAAAAATGGTGGGAACCGGTTTTAAAGTATGGTGACGTACTATCCAATGGTGCGCAGCCAATAAACCAAGTATTAACCAAATCCAAGCGGGGTAAAGGGTTTCAACAGCTTTTATCTAAGCCCAACTGATCCATAACATGAAAAACAAAAAAGTCCGTTTTTCATCAAAAGTCATGCTGAAAAAAATGGTGGGAACCGGTTTTAAAGTATGGTGACGTACTATCCAATGGTGCGCAGCCAATAAACCAAGTATTAACCAAATCCAAGCGGGGTAAAGGGTTTCAACAGCTTTTATCTAAGCCCAACTGATCCATAACATGAAAAACAAAAAAGTCCGTTTTTCATCAAAAGTCATGCTGAAAAAAATGGTGGGAACCGGTTTTAAAGTATGGTGACGTACTATCCAATGGTGCGCAGCCAATAAACCAAGTATTAACCAAATCCAAGCGGGGTAAAGGGTTTCAACAGCTTTTATCTAAGCCCAACTGATCCATAACATGAAAAACAAAAAAGTCCGTTTTTCATCAAAAGTCATGCTGAAAAAAATGGTGGGAACCGGTTTTAAAGTATGGTGACGTACTATCCAATGGTGCGCAGCCAATAAACCAAGTATTAACCAAATCCAAGCGGGGTAAAGGGTTTCAACAGCTTTTATCTAAGCCCAACTGATCCATAACATGAAAAACAAAAAAGTCCGTTTTTCATCAAAAGTCATGCTGAAAAAAATGGTGGGAACCGGTTTTAAAGTATGGTGACGTACTATCCAATGGTGCGCAGCCAATAAACCAAGTATTAACCAAATCCAAGCGGGGTAAAGGGTTTCAACAGCTTTTATCTAAGCCCAACTGATCCATAACATGAAAAACAAAAAAGTCCGTTTTTCATCAAAAGTCATGCTGAAAAAAATGGTGGGAACCGGTTTTAAAGTATGGTGACGTACTATCCAATGGTGCGCAGCCAATAAACCAAGTATTAACCAAATCCAAGCGGGGTAAAGGGTTTCAACAGCTTTTATCTAAGCCCAACTGATCCATAACATGAAAAACAAAAAAGTCCGTTTTTCATCAAAAGTCATGCTGAAAAAAATGGTGGGAACCGGTTTTAAAGTATGGTGACGTACTATCCAATGGTGCGCAGCCAATAAACCAAGTATTAACCAAATCCAAGCGGGGTAAAGGGTTTCAACAGCTTTTATCTAAGCCCAACTGATCCATAACATGAAAAACAAAAAAGTCCGTTTTTCATCAAAAGTCATGCTGAAAAAAATGGTGGGAACCGGTTTTAAAGTATGGTGACGTACTATCCAATGGTGCGCAGCCAATAAACCAAGTATTAACCAAATCCAAGCGGGGTAAAGGGTTTCAACAGCTTTTATCTAAGCCCAACTGATCCATAACATGAAAAACAAAAAAGTCCGTTTTTCATCAAAAGTCATGCTGAAAAAAATGGTGGGAACCGGTTTTAAAGTATGGTGACGTACTATCCAATGGTGCGCAGCCAATAAACCAAGTATTAACCAAATCCAAGCGGGGTAAAGGGTTTCAACAGCTTTTATCTAAGCCCAACTGATCCATAACATGAAAAACAAAAAAGTCCGTTTTTCATCAAAAGTCATGCTGAAAAAAATGGTGGGAACCGGTTTTAAAGTATGGTGACGTACTATCCAATGGTGCGCAGCCAATAAACCAAGTATTAACCAAATCCAAGCGGGGTAAAGGGTTTCAACAGCTTTTATCTAAGCCCAACTGATCCATAACATGAAAAACAAAAAAGTCCGTTTTTCATCAAAAGTCATGCTGAAAAAAATGGTGGGAACCGGTTTTAAAGTATGGTGACGTACTATCCAATGGTGCGCAGCCAATAAACCAAGTATTAACCAAATCCAAGCGGGGTAAAGGGTTTCAACAGCTTTTATCTAAGCCCAACTGATCCATAACATGAAAAACAAAAAAGTCCGTTTTTCATCAAAAGTCATGCTGAAAAAAATGGTGGGAACCGGTTTTAAAGTATGGTGACGTACTATCCAATGGTGCGCAGCCAATAAACCAAGTATTAACCAAATCCAAGCGGGGTAAAGGGTTTCAACAGCTTTTATCTAAGCCCAACTGATCCATAACATGAAAAACAAAAAAGTCCGTTTTTCATCAAAAGTCATGCTGAAAAAAATGGTGGGAACCGGTTTTAAAGTATGGTGACGTACTATCCAATGGTGCGCAGCCAATAAACCAAGTATTAACCAAATCCAAGCGGGGTAAAGGGTTTCAACAGCTTTTATCTAAGCCCAACTGATCCATAACATGAAAAACAAAAAAGTCCGTTTTTCATCAAAAGTCATGCTGAAAAAAATGGTGGGAACCGGTTTTAAAGTATGGTGACGTACTATCCAATGGTGCGCAGCCAATAAACCAAGTATTAACCAAATCCAAGCGGGGTAAAGGGTTTCAACAGCTTTTATCTAAGCCCAACTGATCCATAACATGAAAAACAAAAAAGTCCGTTTTTCATCAAAAGTCATGCTGAAAAAAATGGTGGGAACCGGTTTTAAAGTATGGTGACGTACTATCCAATGGTGCGCAGCCAATAAACCAAGTATTAACCAAATCCAAGCGGGGTAAAGGGTTTCAACAGCTTTTATCTAAGCCCAACTGATCCATAACATGAAAAACAAAAAAGTCCGTTTTTCATCAAAAGTCATGCTGAAAAAAATGGTGGGAACCGGTTTTAAAGTATGGTGACGTACTATCCAATGGTGCGCAGCCAATAAACCAAGTATTAACCAAATCCAAGCGGGGTAAAGGGTTTCAACAGCTTTTATCTAAGCCCAACTGATCCATAACATGAAAAACAAAAAAGTCCGTTTTTCATCAAAAGTCATGCTGAAAAAAATGGTGGGAACCGGTTTTAAAGTATGGTGACGTACTATCCAATGGTGCGCAGCCAATAAACCAAGTATTAACCAAATCCAAGCGGGGTAAAGGGTTTCAACAGCTTTTATCTAAGCCCAACTGATCCATAACATGAAAAACAAAAAAGTCCGTTTTTCATCAAAAGTCATGCTGAAAAAAATGGTGGGAACCGGTTTTAAAGTATGGTGACGTACTATCCAATGGTGCGCAGCCAATAAACCAAGTATTAACCAAATCCAAGCGGGGTAAAGGGTTTCAACAGCTTTTATCTAAGCCCAACTGATCCATAACATGAAAAACAAAAAAGTCCGTTTTTCATCAAAAGTCATGCTGAAAAAAATGGTGGGAACCGGTTTTAAAGTATGGTGACGTACTATCCAATGGTGCGCAGCCAATAAACCAAGTATTAACCAAATCCAAGCGGGGTAAAGGGTTTCAACAGCTTTTATCTAAGCCCAACTGATCCATAACATGAAAAACAAAAAAGTCCGTTTTTCATCAAAAGTCATGCTGAAAAAAATGGTGGGAACCGGTTTTAAAGTATGGTGACGTACTATCCAATGGTGCGCAGCCAATAAACCAAGTATTAACCAAATCCAAGCGGGGTAAAGGGTTTCAACAGCTTTTATCTAAGCCCAACTGATCCATAACATGAAAAACAAAAAAGTCCGTTTTTCATCAAAAGTCATGCTGAAAAAAATGGTGGGAACCGGTTTTAAAGTATGGTGACGTACTATCCAATGGTGCGCAGCCAATAAACCAAGTATTAACCAAATCCAAGCGGGGTAAAGGGTTTCAACAGCTTTTATCTAAGCCCAACTGATCCATAACATGAAAAACAAAAAAGTCCGTTTTTCATCAAAAGTCATGCTGAAAAAAATGGTGGGAACCGGTTTTAAAGTATGGTGACGTACTATCCAATGGTGCGCAGCCAATAAACCAAGTATTAACCAAATCCAAGCGGGGTAAAGGGTTTCAACAGCTTTTATCTAAGCCCAACTGATCCATAACATGAAAAACAAAAAAGTCCGTTTTTCATCAAAAGTCATGCTGAAAAAAATGGTGGGAACCGGTTTTAAAGTATGGTGACGTACTATCCAATGGTGCGCAGCCAATAAACCAAGTATTAACCAAATCCAAGCGGGGTAAAGGGTTTCAACAGCTTTTATCTAAGCCCAACTGATCCATAACATGAAAAACAAAAAAGTCCGTTTTTCATCAAAAGTCATGCTGAAAAAAATGGTGGGAACCGGTTTTAAAGTATGGTGACGTACTATCCAATGGTGCGCAGCCAATAAACCAAGTATTAACCAAATCCAAGCGGGGTAAAGGGTTTCAACAGCTTTTATCTAAGCCCAACTGATCCATAACATGAAAAACAAAAAAGTCCGTTTTTCATCAAAAGTCATGCTGAAAAAAATGGTGGGAACCGGTTTTAAAGTATGGTGACGTACTATCCAATGGTGCGCAGCCAATAAACCAAGTATTAACCAAATCCAAGCGGGGTAAAGGGTTTCAACAGCTTTTATCTAAGCCCAACTGATCCATAACATGAAAAACAAAAAAGTCCGTTTTTCATCAAAAGTCATGCTGAAAAAAATGGTGGGAACCGGTTTTAAAGTATGGTGACGTACTATCCAATGGTGCGCAGCCAATAAACCAAGTATTAACCAAATCCAAGCGGGGTAAAGGGTTTCAACAGCTTTTATCTAAGCCCAACTGATCCATAACATGAAAAACAAAAAAGTCCGTTTTTCATCAAAAGTCATGCTGAAAAAAATGGTGGGAACCGGTTTTAAAGTATGGTGACGTACTATCCAATGGTGCGCAGCCAATAAACCAAGTATTAACCAAATCCAAGCGGGGTAAAGGGTTTCAACAGCTTTTATCTAAGCCCAACTGATCCATAACATGAAAAACAAAAAAGTCCGTTTTTCATCAAAAGTCATGCTGAAAAAAATGGTGGGAACCGGTTTTAAAGTATGGTGACGTACTATCCAATGGTGCGCAGCCAATAAACCAAGTATTAACCAAATCCAAGCGGGGTAAAGGGTTTCAACAGCTTTTATCTAAGCCCAACTGATCCATAACATGAAAAACAAAAAAGTCCGTTTTTCATCAAAAGTCATGCTGAAAAAAATGGTGGGAACCGGTTTTAAAGTATGGTGACGTACTATCCAATGGTGCGCAGCCAATAAACCAAGTATTAACCAAATCCAAGCGGGGTAAAGGGTTTCAACAGCTTTTATCTAAGCCCAACTGATCCATAACATGAAAAACAAAAAAGTCCGTTTTTCATCAAAAGTCATGCTGAAAAAAATGGTGGGAACCGGTTTTAAAGTATGGTGACGTACTATCCAATGGTGCGCAGCCAATAAACCAAGTATTAACCAAATCCAAGCGGGGTAAAGGGTTTCAACAGCTTTTATCTAAGCCCAACTGATCCATAACATGAAAAACAAAAAAGTCCGTTTTTCATCAAAAGTCATGCTGAAAAAAATGGTGGGAACCGGTTTTAAAGTATGGTGACGTACTATCCAATGGTGCGCAGCCAATAAACCAAGTATTAACCAAATCCAAGCGGGGTAAAGGGTTTCAACAGCTTTTATCTAAGCCCAACTGATCCATAACATGAAAAACAAAAAAGTCCGTTTTTCATCAAAAGTCATGCTGAAAAAAATGGTGGGAACCGGTTTTAAAGTATGGTGACGTACTATCCAATGGTGCGCAGCCAATAAACCAAGTATTAACCAAATCCAAGCGGGGTAAAGGGTTTCAACAGCTTTTATCTAAGCCCAACTGATCCATAACATGAAAAACAAAAAAGTCCGTTTTTCATCAAAAGTCATGCTGAAAAAAATGGTGGGAACCGGTTTTAAAGTATGGTGACGTACTATCCAATGGTGCGCAGCCAATAAACCAAGTATTAACCAAATCCAAGCGGGGTAAAGGGTTTCAACAGCTTTTATCTAAGCCCAACTGATCCATAACATGAAAAACAAAAAAGTCCGTTTTTCATCAAAAGTCATGCTGAAAAAAATGGTGGGAACCGGTTTTAAAGTATGGTGACGTACTATCCAATGGTGCGCAGCCAATAAACCAAGTATTAACCAAATCCAAGCGGGGTAAAGGGTTTCAACAGCTTTTATCTAAGCCCAACTGATCCATAACATGAAAAACAAAAAAGTCCGTTTTTCATCAAAAGTCATGCTGAAAAAAATGGTGGGAACCGGTTTTAAAGTATGGTGACGTACTATCCAATGGTGCGCAGCCAATAAACCAAGTATTAACCAAATCCAAGCGGGGTAAAGGGTTTCAACAGCTTTTATCTAAGCCCAACTGATCCATAACATGAAAAACAAAAAAGTCCGTTTTTCATCAAAAGTCATGCTGAAAAAAATGGTGGGAACCGGTTTTAAAGTATGGTGACGTACTATCCAATGGTGCGCAGCCAATAAACCAAGTATTAACCAAATCCAAGCGGGGTAAAGGGTTTCAACAGCTTTTATCTAAGCCCAACTGATCCATAACATGAAAAACAAAAAAGTCCGTTTTTCATCAAAAGTCATGCTGAAAAAAATGGTGGGAACCGGTTTTAAAGTATGGTGACGTACTATCCAATGGTGCGCAGCCAATAAACCAAGTATTAACCAAATCCAAGCGGGGTAAAGGGTTTCAACAGCTTTTATCTAAGCCCAACTGATCCATAACATGAAAAACAAAAAAGTCCGTTTTTCATCAAAAGTCATGCTGAAAAAAATGGTGGGAACCGGTTTTAAAGTATGGTGACGTACTATCCAATGGTGCGCAGCCAATAAACCAAGTATTAACCAAATCCAAGCGGGGTAAAGGGTTTCAACAGCTTTTATCTAAGCCCAACTGATCCATAACATGAAAAACAAAAAAGTCCGTTTTTCATCAAAAGTCATGCTGAAAAAAATGGTGGGAACCGGTTTTAAAGTATGGTGACGTACTATCCAATGGTGCGCAGCCAATAAACCAAGTATTAACCAAATCCAAGCGGGGTAAAGGGTTTCAACAGCTTTTATCTAAGCCCAACTGATCCATAACATGAAAAACAAAAAAGTCCGTTTTTCATCAAAAGTCATGCTGAAAAAAATGGTGGGAACCGGTTTTAAAGTATGGTGACGTACTATCCAATGGTGCGCAGCCAATAAACCAAGTATTAACCAAATCCAAGCGGGGTAAAGGGTTTCAACAGCTTTTATCTAAGCCCAACTGATCCATAACATGAAAAACAAAAAAGTCCGTTTTTCATCAAAAGTCATGCTGAAAAAAATGGTGGGAACCGGTTTTAAAGTATGGTGACGTACTATCCAATGGTGCGCAGCCAATAAACCAAGTATTAACCAAATCCAAGCGGGGTAAAGGGTTTCAACAGCTTTTATCTAAGCCCAACTGATCCATAACATGAAAAACAAAAAAGTCCGTTTTTCATCAAAAGTCATGCTGAAAAAAATGGTGGGAACCGGTTTTAAAGTATGGTGACGTACTATCCAATGGTGCGCAGCCAATAAACCAAGTATTAACCAAATCCAAGCGGGGTAAAGGGTTTCAACGAGCTTTTATCTAAGCCCAACTGATCCATAACATGAAAAACAAAAAAGTCCGTTTTTCATCAAAAGTCATGCTGAAAAAAATGGTGGGAACCGGTTTTAAAGTATGGTGACGTACTATCCAATGGTGCGCAGCCAATAAACCAAGTATTAACCAAATCCAAGCGGGGTAAAGGGTTTCAACAGCTTTTATCTAAGCCCAACTGATCCATAACATGAAAAACAAAAAAGTCCGTTTTTCATCAAAAGTCATGCTGAAAAAAATGGTGGGAACCGGTTTTAAAGTATGGTGACGTACTATCCAATGGTGCGCAGCCAATAAACCAAGTATTAACCAAATCCAAGCGGGGTAAAGGGTTTCAACAGCTTTTATCTAAGCCCAACTGATCCATAACATGAAAAACAAAAAAGTCCGTTTTTCATCAAAAGTCATGCTGAAAAAAATGGTGGGAACCGGTTTTAAAGTATGGTGACGTACTATCCAATGGTGCGCAGCCAATAAACCAAGTATTAACCAAATCCAAGCGGGGTAAAGGGTTTCAACAGCTTTTATCTAAGCCCAACTGATCCATAACATGAAAAACAAAAAAGTCCGTTTTTCATCAAAAGTCATGCTGAAAAAAATGGTGGGAACCGGTTTTAAAGTATGGTGACGTACTATCCAATGGTGCGCAGCCAATAAACCAAGTATTAACCAAATCCAAGCGGGGTAAAGGGTTTCAACAGCTTTTATCTAAGCCCAACTGATCCATAACATGAAAAACAAAAAAGTCCGTTTTTCATCAAAAGTCATGCTGAAAAAAATGGTGGGAACCGGTTTTAAAGTATGGTGACGTACTATCCAATGGTGCGCAGCCAATAAACCAAGTATTAACCAAATCCAAGCGGGGTAAAGGGTTTCAACAGCTTTTATCTAAGCCCAACTGATCCATAACATGAAAAACAAAAAAGTCCGTTTTTCATCAAAAGTCATGCTGAAAAAAATGGTGGGAACCGGTTTTAAAGTATGGTGACGTACTATCCAATGGTGCGCAGCCAATAAACCAAGTATTAACCAAATCCAAGCGGGGTAAAGGGTTTCAACAGCTTTTATCTAAGCCCAACTGATCCATAACATGAAAAACAAAAAAGTCCGTTTTTCATCAAAAGTCATGCTGAAAAAAATGGTGGGAACCGGTTTTAAAGTATGGTGACGTACTATCCAATGGTGCGCAGCCAATAAACCAAGTATTAACCAAATCCAAGCGGGGTAAAGGGTTTCAACAGCTTTTATCTAAGCCCAACTGATCCATAACATGAAAAACAAAAAAGTCCGTTTTTCATCAAAAGTCATGCTGAAAAAAATGGTGGGAACCGGTTTTAAAGTATGGTGACGTACTATCCAATGGTGCGCAGCCAATAAACCAAGTATTAACCAAATCCAAGCGGGGTAAAGGGTTTCAACAGCTTTTATCTAAGCCCAACTGATCCATAACATGAAAAACAAAAAAGTCCGTTTTTCATCAAAAGTCATGCTGAAAAAAATGGTGGGAACCGGTTTTAAAGTATGGTGACGTACTATCCAATGGTGCGCAGCCAATAAACCAAGTATTAACCAAATCCAAGCGGGGTAAAGGGTTTCAACAGCTTTTATCTAAGCCCAACTGATCCATAACATGAAAAACAAAAAAGTCCGTTTTTCATCAAAAGTCATGCTGAAAAAAATGGTGGGAACCGGTTTTAAAGTATGGTGACGTACTATCCAATGGTGCGCAGCCAATAAACCAAGTATTAACCAAATCCAAGCGGGGTAAAGGGTTTCAACAGCTTTTATCTAAGCCCAACTGATCCATAACATGAAAAACAAAAAAGTCCGTTTTTCATCAAAAGTCATGCTGAAAAAAATGGTGGGAACCGGTTTTAAAGTATGGTGACGTACTATCCAATGGTGCGCAGCCAATAAACCAAGTATTAACCAAATCCAAGCGGGGTAAAGGGTTTCAACAGCTTTTATCTAAGCCCAACTGATCCATAACATGAAAAACAAAAAAGTCCGTTTTTCATCAAAAGTCATGCTGAAAAAAATGGTGGGAACCGGTTTTAAAGTATGGTGACGTACTATCCAATGGTGCGCAGCCAATAAACCAAGTATTAACCAAATCCAAGCGGGGTAAAGGGTTTCAACAGCTTTTATCTAAGCCCAACTGATCCATAACATGAAAAACAAAAAAGTCCGTTTTTCATCAAAAGTCATGCTGAAAAAAATGGTGGGAACCGGTTTTAAAGTATGGTGACGTACTATCCAATGGTGCGCAGCCAATAAACCAAGTATTAACCAAATCCAAGCGGGGTAAAGGGTTTCAACAGCTTTTATCTAAGCCCAACTGATCCATAACATGAAAAACAAAAAAGTCCGTTTTTCATCAAAAGTCATGCTGAAAAAAATGGTGGGAACCGGTTTTAAAGTATGGTGACGTACTATCCAATGGTGCGCAGCCAATAAACCAAGTATTAACCAAATCCAAGCGGGGTAAAGGGTTTCAACAGCTTTTATCTAAGCCCAACTGATCCATAACATGAAAAACAAAAAAGTCCGTTTTTCATCAAAAGTCATGCTGAAAAAAATGGTGGGAACCGGTTTTAAAGTATGGTGACGTACTATCCAATGGTGCGCAGCCAATAAACCAAGTATTAACCAAATCCAAGCGGGGTAAAGGGTTTCAACAGCTTTTATCTAAGCCCAACTGATCCATAACATGAAAAACAAAAAAGTCCGTTTTTCATCAAAAGTCATGCTGAAAAAAATGGTGGGAACCGGTTTTAAAGTATGGTGACGTACTATCCAATGGTGCGCAGCCAATAAACCAAGTATTAACCAAATCCAAGCGGGGTAAAGGGTTTCAACAGCTTTTATCTAAGCCCAACTGATCCATAACATGAAAAACAAAAAAGTCCGTTTTTCATCAAAAGTCATGCTGAAAAAAATGGTGGGAACCGGTTTTAAAGTATGGTGACGTACTATCCAATGGTGCGCAGCCAATAAACCAAGTATTAACCAAATCCAAGCGGGGTAAAGGGTTTCAACAGCTTTTATCTAAGCCCAACTGATCCATAACATGAAAAACAAAAAAGTCCGTTTTTCATCAAAAGTCATGCTGAAAAAAATGGTGGGAACCGGTTTTAAAGTATGGTGACGTACTATCCAATGGTGCGCAGCCAATAAACCAAGTATTAACCAAATCCAAGCGGGGTAAAGGGTTTCAACAGCTTTTATCTAAGCCCAACTGATCCATAACATGAAAAACAAAAAAGTCCGTTTTTCATCAAAAGTCATGCTGAAAAAAATGGTGGGAACCGGTTTTAAAGTATGGTGACGTACTATCCAATGGTGCGCAGCCAATAAACCAAGTATTAACCAAATCCAAGCGGGGTAAAGGGTTTCAACAGCTTTTATCTAAGCCCAACTGATCCATAACATGAAAAACAAAAAAGTCCGTTTTTCATCAAAAGTCATGCTGAAAAAAATGGTGGGAACCGGTTTTAAAGTATGGTGACGTACTATCCAATGGTGCGCAGCCAATAAACCAAGTATTAACCAAATCCAAGCGGGGTAAAGGGTTTCAACAGCTTTTATCTAAGCCCAACTGATCCATAACATGAAAAACAAAAAAGTCCGTTTTTCATCAAAAGTCATGCTGAAAAAAATGGTGGGAACCGGTTTTAAAGTATGGTGACGTACTATCCAATGGTGCGCAGCCAATAAACCAAGTATTAACCAAATCCAAGCGGGGTAAAGGGTTTCAACAGCTTTTATCTAAGCCCAACTGATCCATAACATGAAAAACAAAAAAGTCCGTTTTTCATCAAAAGTCATGCTGAAAAAAATGGTGGGAACCGGTTTTAAAGTATGGTGACGTACTATCCAATGGTGCGCAGCCAATAAACCAAGTATTAACCAAATCCAAGCGGGGTAAAGGGTTTCAACAGCTTTTATCTAAGCCCAACTGATCCATAACATGAAAAACAAAAAAGTCCGTTTTTCATCAAAAGTCATGCTGAAAAAAATGGTGGGAACCGGTTTTAAAGTATGGTGACGTACTATCCAATGGTGCGCAGCCAATAAACCAAGTATTAACCAAATCCAAGCGGGGTAAAGGGTTTCAACAGCTTTTATCTAAGCCCAACTGATCCATAACATGAAAAACAAAAAAGTCCGTTTTTCATCAAAAGTCATGCTGAAAAAAATGGTGGGAACCGGTTTTAAAGTATGGTGACGTACTATCCAATGGTGCGCAGCCAATAAACCAAGTATTAACCAAATCCAAGCGGGGTAAAGGGTTTCAACAGCTTTTATCTAAGCCCAACTGATCCATAACATGAAAAACAAAAAAGTCCGTTTTTCATCAAAAGTCATGCTGAAAAAAATGGTGGGAACCGGTTTTAAAGTATGGTGACGTACTATCCAATGGTGCGCAGCCAATAAACCAAGTATTAACCAAATCCAAGCGGGGTAAAGGGTTTCAACAGCTTTTATCTAAGCCCAACTGATCCATAACATGAAAAACAAAAAAGTCCGTTTTTCATCAAAAGTCATGCTGAAAAAAATGGTGGGAACCGGTTTTAAAGTATGGTGACGTACTATCCAATGGTGCGCAGCCAATAAACCAAGTATTAACCAAATCCAAGCGGGGTAAAGGGTTTCAACAGCTTTTATCTAAGCCCAACTGATCCATAACATGAAAAACAAAAAAGTCCGTTTTTCATCAAAAGTCATGCTGAAAAAAATGGTGGGAACCGGTTTTAAAGTATGGTGACGTACTATCCAATGGTGCGCAGCCAATAAACCAAGTATTAACCAAATCCAAGCGGGGTAAAGGGTTTCAACAGCTTTTATCTAAGCCCAACTGATCCATAACATGAAAAACAAAAAAGTCCGTTTTTCATCAAAAGTCATGCTGAAAAAAATGGTGGGAACCGGTTTTAAAGTATGGTGACGTACTATCCAATGGTGCGCAGCCAATAAACCAAGTATTAACCAAATCCAAGCGGGGTAAAGGGTTTCAACAGCTTTTATCTAAGCCCAACTGATCCATAACATGAAAAACAAAAAAGTCCGTTTTTCATCAAAAGTCATGCTGAAAAAAATGGTGGGAACCGGTTTTAAAGTATGGTGACGTACTATCCAATGGTGCGCAGCCAATAAACCAAGTATTAACCAAATCCAAGCGGGGTAAAGGGTTTCAACAGCTTTTATCTAAGCCCAACTGATCCATAACATGAAAAACAAAAAAGTCCGTTTTTCATCAAAAGTCATGCTGAAAAAAATGGTGGGAACCGGTTTTAAAGTATGGTGACGTACTATCCAATGGTGCGCAGCCAATAAACCAAGTATTAACCAAATCCAAGCGGGGTAAAGGGTTTCAACAGCTTTTATCTAAGCCCAACTGATCCATAACATGAAAAACAAAAAAGTCCGTTTTTCATCAAAAGTCATGCTGAAAAAAATGGTGGGAACCGGTTTTAAAGTATGGTGACGTACTATCCAATGGTGCGCAGCCAATAAACCAAGTATTAACCAAATCCAAGCGGGGTAAAGGGTTTCAACAGCTTTTATCTAAGCCCAACTGATCCATAACATGAAAAACAAAAAAGTCCGTTTTTCATCAAAAGTCATGCTGAAAAAAATGGTGGGAACCGGTTTTAAAGTATGGTGACGTACTATCCAATGGTGCGCAGCCAATAAACCAAGTATTAACCAAATCCAAGCGGGGTAAAGGGTTTCAACAGCTTTTATCTAAGCCCAACTGATCCATAACATGAAAAACAAAAAAGTCCGTTTTTCATCAAAAGTCATGCTGAAAAAAATGGTGGGAACCGGTTTTAAAGTATGGTGACGTACTATCCAATGGTGCGCAGCCAATAAACCAAGTATTAACCAAATCCAAGCGGGGTAAAGGGTTTCAACAGCTTTTATCTAAGCCCAACTGATCCATAACATGAAAAACAAAAAAGTCCGTTTTTCATCAAAAGTCATGCTGAAAAAAATGGTGGGAACCGGTTTTAAAGTATGGTGACGTACTATCCAATGGTGCGCAGCCAATAAACCAAGTATTAACCAAATCCAAGCGGGGTAAAGGGTTTCAACAGCTTTTATCTAAGCCCAACTGATCCATAACATGAAAAACAAAAAAGTCCGTTTTTCATCAAAAGTCATGCTGAAAAAAATGGTGGGAACCGGTTTTAAAGTATGGTGACGTACTATCCAATGGTGCGCAGCCAATAAACCAAGTATTAACCAAATCCAAGCGGGGTAAAGGGTTTCAACAGCTTTTATCTAAGCCCAACTGATCCATAACATGAAAAACAAAAAAGTCCGTTTTTCATCAAAAGTCATGCTGAAAAAAATGGTGGGAACCGGTTTTAAAGTATGGTGACGTACTATCCAATGGTGCGCAGCCAATAAACCAAGTATTAACCAAATCCAAGCGGGGTAAAGGGTTTCAACAGCTTTTATCTAAGCCCAACTGATCCATAACATGAAAAACAAAAAAGTCCGTTTTTCATCAAAAGTCATGCTGAAAAAAATGGTGGGAACCGGTTTTAAAGTATGGTGACGTACTATCCAATGGTGCGCAGCCAATAAACCAAGTATTAACCAAATCCAAGCGGGGTAAAGGGTTTCAACAGCTTTTATCTAAGCCCAACTGATCCATAACATGAAAAACAAAAAAGTCCGTTTTTCATCAAAAGTCATGCTGAAAAAAATGGTGGGAACCGGTTTTAAAGTATGGTGACGTACTATCCAATGGTGCGCAGCCAATAAACCAAGTATTAACCAAATCCAAGCGGGGTAAAGGGTTTCAACAGCTTTTATCTAAGCCCAACTGATCCATAACATGAAAAACAAAAAAGTCCGTTTTTCATCAAAAGTCATGCTGAAAAAAATGGTGGGAACCGGTTTTAAAGTATGGTGACGTACTATCCAATGGTGCGCAGCCAATAAACCAAGTATTAACCAAATCCAAGCGGGGTAAAGGGTTTCAACAGCTTTTATCTAAGCCCAACTGATCCATAACATGAAAAACAAAAAAGTCCGTTTTTCATCAAAAGTCATGCTGAAAAAAATGGTGGGAACCGGTTTTAAAGTATGGTGACGTACTATCCAATGGTGCGCAGCCAATAAACCAAGTATTAACCAAATCCAAGCGGGGTAAAGGGTTTCAACAGCTTTTATCTAAGCCCAACTGATCCATAACATGAAAAACAAAAAAGTCCGTTTTTCATCAAAAGTCATGCTGAAAAAAATGGTGGGAACCGGTTTTAAAGTATGGTGACGTACTATCCAATGGTGCGCAGCCAATAAACCAAGTATTAACCAAATCCAAGCGGGGTAAAGGGTTTCAACAGCTTTTATCTAAGCCCAACTGATCCATAACATGAAAAACAAAAAAGTCCGTTTTTCATCAAAAGTCATGCTGAAAAAAATGGTGGGAACCGGTTTTAAAGTATGGTGACGTACTATCCAATGGTGCGCAGCCAATAAACCAAGTATTAACCAAATCCAAGCGGGGTAAAGGGTTTCAACAGCTTTTATCTAAGCCCAACTGATCCATAACATGAAAAACAAAAAAGTCCGTTTTTCATCAAAAGTCATGCTGAAAAAAATGGTGGGAACCGGTTTTAAAGTATGGTGACGTACTATCCAATGGTGCGCAGCCAATAAACCAAGTATTAACCAAATCCAAGCGGGGTAAAGGGTTTCAACAGCTTTTATCTAAGCCCAACTGATCCATAACATGAAAAACAAAAAAGTCCGTTTTTCATCAAAAGTCATGCTGAAAAAAATGGTGGGAACCGGTTTTAAAGTATGGTGACGTACTATCCAATGGTGCGCAGCCAATAAACCAAGTATTAACCAAATCCAAGCGGGGTAAAGGGTTTCAACAGCTTTTATCTAAGCCCAACTGATCCATAACATGAAAAACAAAAAAGTCCGTTTTTCATCAAAAGTCATGCTGAAAAAAATGGTGGGAACCGGTTTTAAAGTATGGTGACGTACTATCCAATGGTGCGCAGCCAATAAACCAAGTATTAACCAAATCCAAGCGGGGTAAAGGGTTTCAACAGCTTTTATCTAAGCCCAACTGATCCATAACATGAAAAACAAAAAAGTCCGTTTTTCATCAAAAGTCATGCTGAAAAAAATGGTGGGAACCGGTTTTAAAGTATGGTGACGTACTATCCAATGGTGCGCAGCCAATAAACCAAGTATTAACCAAATCCAAGCGGGGTAAAGGGTTTCAACAGCTTTTATCTAAGCCCAACTGATCCATAACATGAAAAACAAAAAAGTCCGTTTTTCATCAAAAGTCATGCTGAAAAAAATGGTGGGAACCGGTTTTAAAGTATGGTGACGTACTATCCAATGGTGCGCAGCCAATAAACCAAGTATTAACCAAATCCAAGCGGGGTAAAGGGTTTCAACAGCTTTTATCTAAGCCCAACTGATCCATAACATGAAAAACAAAAAAGTCCGTTTTTCATCAAAAGTCATGCTGAAAAAAATGGTGGGAACCGGTTTTAAAGTATGGTGACGTACTATCCAATGGTGCGCAGCCAATAAACCAAGTATTAACCAAATCCAAGCGGGGTAAAGGGTTTCAACAGCTTTTATCTAAGCCCAACTGATCCATAACATGAAAAACAAAAAAGTCCGTTTTTCATCAAAAGTCATGCTGAAAAAAATGGTGGGAACCGGTTTTAAAGTATGGTGACGTACTATCCAATGGTGCGCAGCCAATAAACCAAGTATTAACCAAATCCAAGCGGGGTAAAGGGTTTCAACAGCTTTTATCTAAGCCCAACTGATCCATAACATGAAAAACAAAAAAGTCCGTTTTTCATCAAAAGTCATGCTGAAAAAAATGGTGGGAACCGGTTTTAAAGTATGGTGACGTACTATCCAATGGTGCGCAGCCAATAAACCAAGTATTAACCAAATCCAAGCGGGGTAAAGGGTTTCAACAGCTTTTATCTAAGCCCAACTGATCCATAACATGAAAAACAAAAAAGTCCGTTTTTCATCAAAAGTCATGCTGAAAAAAATGGTGGGAACCGGTTTTAAAGTATGGTGACGTACTATCCAATGGTGCGCAGCCAATAAACCAAGTATTAACCAAATCCAAGCGGGGTAAAGGGTTTCAACAGCTTTTATCTAAGCCCAACTGATCCATAACATGAAAAACAAAAAAGTCCGTTTTTCATCAAAAGTCATGCTGAAAAAAATGGTGGGAACCGGTTTTAAAGTATGGTGACGTACTATCCAATGGTGCGCAGCCAATAAACCAAGTATTAACCAAATCCAAGCGGGGTAAAGGGTTTCAACAGCTTTTATCTAAGCCCAACTGATCCATAACATGAAAAACAAAAAAGTCCGTTTTTCATCAAAAGTCATGCTGAAAAAAATGGTGGGAACCGGTTTTAAAGTATGGTGACGTACTATCCAATGGTGCGCAGCCAATAAACCAAGTATTAACCAAATCCAAGCGGGGTAAAGGGTTTCAACAGCTTTTATCTAAGCCCAACTGATCCATAACATGAAAAACAAAAAAGTCCGTTTTTCATCAAAAGTCATGCTGAAAAAAATGGTGGGAACCGGTTTTAAAGTATGGTGACGTACTATCCAATGGTGCGCAGCCAATAAACCAAGTATTAACCAAATCCAAGCGGGGTAAAGGGTTTCAACAGCTTTTATCTAAGCCCAACTGATCCATAACATGAAAAACAAAAAAGTCCGTTTTTCATCAAAAGTCATGCTGAAAAAAATGGTGGGAACCGGTTTTAAAGTATGGTGACGTACTATCCAATGGTGCGCAGCCAATAAACCAAGTATTAACCAAATCCAAGCGGGGTAAAGGGTTTCAACAGCTTTTATCTAAGCCCAACTGATCCATAACATGAAAAACAAAAAAGTCCGTTTTTCATCAAAAGTCATGCTGAAAAAAATGGTGGGAACCGGTTTTAAAGTATGGTGACGTACTATCCAATGGTGCGCAGCCAATAAACCAAGTATTAACCAAATCCAAGCGGGGTAAAGGGTTTCAACAGCTTTTATCTAAGCCCAACTGATCCATAACATGAAAAACAAAAAAGTCCGTTTTTCATCAAAAGTCATGCTGAAAAAAATGGTGGGAACCGGTTTTAAAGTATGGTGACGTACTATCCAATGGTGCGCAGCCAATAAACCAAGTATTAACCAAATCCAAGCGGGGTAAAGGGTTTCAACAGCTTTTATCTAAGCCCAACTGATCCATAACATGAAAAACAAAAAAGTCCGTTTTTCATCAAAAGTCATGCTGAAAAAAATGGTGGGAACCGGTTTTAAAGTATGGTGACGTACTATCCAATGGTGCGCAGCCAATAAACCAAGTATTAACCAAATCCAAGCGGGGTAAAGGGTTTCAACAGCTTTTATCTAAGCCCAACTGATCCATAACATGAAAAACAAAAAAGTCCGTTTTTCATCAAAAGTCATGCTGAAAAAAATGGTGGGAACCGGTTTTAAAGTATGGTGACGTACTATCCAATGGTGCGCAGCCAATAAACCAAGTATTAACCAAATCCAAGCGGGGTAAAGGGTTTCAACAGCTTTTATCTAAGCCCAACTGATCCATAACATGAAAAACAAAAAAGTCCGTTTTTCATCAAAAGTCATGCTGAAAAAAATGGTGGGAACCGGTTTTAAAGTATGGTGACGTACTATCCAATGGTGCGCAGCCAATAAACCAAGTATTAACCAAATCCAAGCGGGGTAAAGGGTTTCAACAGCTTTTATCTAAGCCCAACTGATCCATAACATGAAAAACAAAAAAGTCCGTTTTTCATCAAAAGTCATGCTGAAAAAAATGGTGGGAACCGGTTTTAAAGTATGGTGACGTACTATCCAATGGTGCGCAGCCAATAAACCAAGTATTAACCAAATCCAAGCGGGGTAAAGGGTTTCAACAGCTTTTATCTAAGCCCAACTGATCCATAACATGAAAAACAAAAAAGTCCGTTTTTCATCAAAAGTCATGCTGAAAAAAATGGTGGGAACCGGTTTTAAAGTATGGTGACGTACTATCCAATGGTGCGCAGCCAATAAACCAAGTATTAACCAAATCCAAGCGGGGTAAAGGGTTTCAACAGCTTTTATCTAAGCCCAACTGATCCATAACATGAAAAACAAAAAAGTCCGTTTTTCATCAAAAGTCATGCTGAAAAAAATGGTGGGAACCGGTTTTAAAGTATGGTGACGTACTATCCAATGGTGCGCAGCCAATAAACCAAGTATTAACCAAATCCAAGCGGGGTAAAGGGTTTCAACAGCTTTTATCTAAGCCCAACTGATCCATAACATGAAAAACAAAAAAGTCCGTTTTTCATCAAAAGTCATGCTGAAAAAAATGGTGGGAACCGGTTTTAAAGTATGGTGACGTACTATCCAATGGTGCGCAGCCAATAAACCAAGTATTAACCAAATCCAAGCGGGGTAAAGGGTTTCAACAGCTTTTATCTAAGCCCAACTGATCCATAACATGAAAAACAAAAAAGTCCGTTTTTCATCAAAAGTCATGCTGAAAAAAATGGTGGGAACCGGTTTTAAAGTCATGGTGACGTACTATCCAATGGTGCGCAGCCAATAAACCAAGTATTAACCAAATCCAAGCGGGGTAAAGGGTTTCAACAGCTTTTATCTAAGCCCAACTGATCCATAACATGAAAAACAAAAAAGTCCGTTTTTCATCAAAAGTCATGCTGAAAAAAATGGTGGGAACCGGTTTTAAAGTATGGTGACGTACTATCCAATGGTGCGCAGCCAATAAACCAAGTATTAACCAAATCCAAGCGGGGTAAAGGGTTTCAACAGCTTTTATCTAAGCCCAACTGATCCATAACATGAAAAACAAAAAAGTCCGTTTTTCATCAAAAGTCATGCTGAAAAAAATGGTGGGAACCGGTTTTAAAGTATGGTGACGTACTATCCAATGGTGCGCAGCCAATAAACCAAGTATTAACCAAATCCAAGCGGGGTAAAGGGTTTCAACAGCTTTTATCTAAGCCCAACTGATCCATAACATGAAAAACAAAAAAGTCCGTTTTTCATCAAAAGTCATGCTGAAAAAAATGGTGGGAACCGGTTTTAAAGTATGGTGACGTACTATCCAATGGTGCGCAGCCAATAAACCAAGTATTAACCAAATCCAAGCGGGGTAAAG